>JAHWFP010012585.1:0-27470 GCA_023313725.1 Lithobius niger
GCCGGTTCGGAACCCTCCACCTCCGTAAAGATTAACGAAAACTTCACCGGTATTAGATTCGTTAACCTGAGTGGGCTTCATTTTAATGCTGCGATGATAACTATTGTTGTAGGATTCAACAATGTCTTGAAGTACGTCGATAAATCTCATCGTATTGTTTTTATGTAAATAACGTGAAATTCGACCACGGAGCGTGAGTATCACTCTTTCGCTGATACTCGATTTAATTTCTTCGTTGCGTGTAGTATACTGTTTGATGTTGTGCTGACGTAGCAGCTGTCCTACGGCTCTGTTTTGGAACTCACTCCCGGAATCACTGGTAAAAAACTCCACGTTCGAGGCACGTGGATCGAGCAAAATATCACGTAATGCTGTTGAAACTGAAATTGCATCTTTTCTTTTAATTGGATGAACCCACAAGTACTTCGAGAAGGCATTAATTACGACCAATAAAAAATTATAGGTGTCATTATGCGCCGCGAGGTTGGACACGTCAGCTAAATCGGTCGAAATTGTGTCTCTCTCGTTCTTCACTCTGATCCGGTTTCGTTCAAATGACCTGGTCACTGGCTTAAATAATGTATACGTGTCCTGAGATTGTAGCCATCGTTTAACAAAAGCGAGCGTGATTCTTTGATCGACGAGTGAGGCTCGCTTATGAAGCCGTGTGGCACCCCCCAGGCTACCGGAACTCTTAGGATCGTAATAATGGGTGTTTAGTATGTCATTAAAAAAACTCGCTCGACCATGACGATTGCCTTTTTTTACTTTTGCTGCTGCGCCCGCCGACGGCGCCTCGGGCCGTTTGCTCATCGTCCGTTGAAGAACGTAATGAACTGACGAGGGGAGGGGGTGTAGGTAGTATTATACCGGAGGATCTGCGTAAGTAACTCTTCCGGGGAATTAAACTGGAAACGACCGACCAGCCCGGAGCAAGCATCATCTTCTCTCTGAATGATTTATTATCAGAAATTCGTCCGTGAATCAGCTGAACTACGTTCGAACCGGGGATAGCTAAACCAGTTTCATGATCCACGATTTGTCCCATTGTATCGTAGAGCACTTTGCCTTCTTCTAAAAATTTCCTTATACGACCTCTGTATTTGTCAGGTACCCAAAACACATTAGGATCCTTTTTAGTAGGTTCGTCGTAAGGGAGAGCGGCAACGAGAGCTTTTTCCCCGCTACTATCAACGTCAGCTTTGGTTCCTTCATCATCCATATCGCTCCAGTCGAATACCGACGTTTGCGGCGCTACCGCGCTCGCTGCTGCTGCTGCTGCCTCCCTCCCGCGCGGCTTACGCTGCGCCGCTGCAGCCGTGGGGCTGGGGGTGGGGGGCACGCCCCCTACCGCGCTAGCGGTAGGGGACGTGCTAGGACTTACACTGGATGTTGGGAACACGCTAGTGCTGCTAACGGTCGGTGTGGCTGTCTGTTGCGTCGTTGGTGTGGGCTAGCTGGCTGGTGTGGTCGCCGCACCCATCGAGGACATTAACACGCGTAAGGGCTCCGACACATATTTTTCGTTAATATCTAGAAAACGTTGGAGCGTTTGAGTGTACAATTTGGCTTTGGAAAAATCGTCAATGTCACGGTTTGACAGTACTTCGCGCATGGCAACGTCTAGATTACCCAACGGACGAACGTAAGGTGATTTGGTCAAGACGTTGGGACCCGGGGCGATGGTTGGAGGTCCAACACCGGCAGCCGCAGCGAGCGAGGCAGACTCGTCCGCGATAGGCACTAGTTGCATGCGTCGAAACATAGTTTGTTTAGGTTAGTTTTGTTTATCTGGCAAATATTCCACTCACTGCGTCTATTAAAGATGCTGCGACGGCGCCCAGGAGCGGAGCTAATAATGGGAAAAAGCCGCCTGTTTGGAGTTTAGTAATGTTTTTAGTTTTCTTAGCACGTGAACAGTTTTTTGTTGAAATTATGAGCAGAGTTTTCTTGTATCTCCTCAGTTTGGACTTTAGAGCTTGATTTAACGGGAAATTTCCTCTGGGAATATTAAGGGCGACGGAACAAATTATATCTTGGATATTTGCGCAAGCTATTAGAGTTTTTTTCACGTGCGGCTTGACTTTACGGGACGAAAGCAGAGCTAACACGGGTAGATAGTCTTTGACTCGCTGCTTAGACATTCTTGGGCATGTAAACAACGAGAGGTGTTTTGAACAAATCGCCTCTGAAACGTAATTGGTCCGGCGTATCGGGTCGAAGATCTAAGAACAAATACCCGCGACCGTCCATCGTAGCTGCCTTATATATGCTAACTAAAAAGGCTGGTGCGTATCCCATTTGAACCGCCAGGTGACGTAATGTAGAAACGTCACGTACGTTCTTGAACAAGTAGAAATAATGCGTATTTAAGTTGACTGTACGTAAATTTTTCTGATACAAGTTATGACTTGTTAATATTTGAGTTAAATTACGGTGGTGTCCCCCTTTAACCCAGGCATCATTTAGTAATTCGATTTTTAAACAATGCGCCAAATCGTCCAAGCAAAGTAATGCACCCGAAGGCACGGATTCGTAAATATCTTTGTCGAATCCCTGTATAAAGGTTATTGGAAGTTTGCACTTGGATTTTAAAGTTTCGTAAGCAATCTGCCACGCTCCGTAGCAAATTGTCACGGATGTCGGAACGGGATTGAACACTCCTTCGGCATTTAAAATTAATTTAGAAACTAATTCAGTTTTTCCAGTTCCTGAGGGACCTACTATTAAGTGATTAGAGGGGTGCTTTAGGGACAAATCCATCACTGGTTTTGAGGGATCGGTAATGGATGGCTGGCATTTTATAGGAGGAGGGATGTACCTTTAACAAAAAATAATTTGAACTGTACATTAAATTTGTCTTACATGGAATAGAGAATGATGTAGGTGTTTAGGAAATGAAATAGTATTTTACATCTCAAATAATTTTTTTTTATTTAAGCAACTTATAGTTACATTTCAATCTCGTTTTTGGGTGGCGAGTACTGAGCTTCTACATTCGCGATTCGAGCCGCAACGTAAGGGAAGTTTGCGGCGTACTTTACTAAAAAGGCGTCGCTTAAATCCAACGGAGCTTTTGCATATTTTGCGAGAAAGTTCGGTAAGAGCAGGTCAAAAGGCACTAAATGACGGTCGGCAGTCTGCAACGTTTCGAGTGGGTGAGGATCGTTTTCGTAAATGTTCGTTAGATAGTTTTTTTGCTTGGTTTTGGTAGACAGAGGCACTATCTTGTGAGTAGGATTCGTCGATTCCGTAGCCATTAATCCTAACACCACGTCCATGTTGACTGGTCTTGAAAAACGTAAATAACAGTTAATCGCGTCAGTTGTTGCACCGACGCAAAACCCTTGTATGTACATCAAATTCGTGTTCGAATATTGACAGACAATTATACATCATCCCTTTATCTATTTGTCCGTGAGCTGATTGTTTCACAATGGCGTAACAATGGTATAATTCGCCTACCTTGGGTTGCTTAGGCGTGAGTTTCCTACGCTTGAGCCAACGTGTGGAATGGCACTTGCTTTCCCCGGCCGGCGTAGGCGGCTGTTGAGCTGGAGTGGGGAGTTCTGGATGTGGCTCAGTGGGTAACGTGCCCTCCATCGGGTGGACGGTTGAGTCGGCTGGTTGTGGCGGGCGGACGATGCTGGAGTCGGCTGGTCGTGGTGGCTGGACGGAGGGAGCTGCTCCCTCGTCGAAATGTTGCGCACTTGACTGAGGAGAAACGGGTGAGGAGACGTGTTGGTCCATGGTGAGTGCTGTGCGTTGTGATGGTGGGGTGGAAGGTGAAAGGTATTTTATATGGGTGGGAAATTTAGCTTCGGGACATAAATTTGAAATAAAATTTTGCCTTAAAGAAACTACAGGCTGCAGCTACATGATTCGGGCAAAAATTGTATCGTTCCATCTCGCAATATGATGGAGCCAATGGCGTGTCAGTGGGTAGATTTTCAGTCGTGACAATGCATTTTTTTCCAAATATTCTTTTAATTTATTATCACCTTTAACGAAAAATGTGGTTCCGGGACTTAGGCATTGTAACCGTTTTATTTTGTTGATGATAATAAAAAGAGGACTGTCTAATGGCTCGTTTTTGAGTTCTTGTTGAAAGATAAACCTTTCACAGTAACTAATAGTTTTTTTTTTCTTTCTCAGTAAAGTCGGAATCTAAAACAGATTTAGGAATTTTGACAATAAAATGTTGTTTAAGGTCACGACCCACAATCGAAATTTCTTTAATATAATACAGTCCGTGAATAGTAACAGCATTACACGTCACGATATAATCTAGTTTTCTGTTAAAAATATTTACTGTTGGCTGCTCAACATTCTGATCCATTCGTGAATCTGGTCTATACTTTCGGTTAGGACCTTGAACTGATCAACGTTTAGATCGATCGATTTTCGATACACGTTGGCAAAGTTGATGATATTTCTATTCAACGCATGTGAATAATAACACGTGACGGTGCACTTTGGCGTGTCGATCAAAATTGCTTGAGGATTTTCTTGTTCCGTTATTGGAACCCAACTTTCGAATAGGGCACTGATGTTATAAAAATCCTCGGGGCTTAATGAAATTCCATATTGAGTTGCTGTGTAGCCTACAGGATTCTGAGTGTATCGACGCAAATGGACTTTAAGGCTATTATTATATTCAGATACTTGGACAAAAAAGTTTTGACCAAGATGAACTGAATGTTTAGGTTTGATTGGTAATAAAGGATTCGCCATACACAAACGCACGCAAAATGACACTAAAAGAAAGAAAAACAGAATGAAAGGAATTATTTTTGTGCGAAATCGACAGTAAAGTGTTCTAATCAAAATCAAGGTCTACGTTTTCTTTTAATATTTTTAACTGGTGAGGGCTTAACGTAATCAAACCATTTTCGGAAAAGGAAATAAATTCGTCAGAAAGAGTTATGAGCGCTTCTTTCGAATAATACAACAAAGTTGGCACGCCTGCTATATTTATTAACGCGTCTTCCTCAAAAGAGGCCAACATTGGTTCAATTTTAGACCATTCTTTCAATGAAATTGAGAAACCTTGCCCCTCTTGAATGATGTATTTCCCTCCAGTTACCAAAAAATGAGTGATTTGAACGAGGGAGGTGGAATAATTTATTTTAAAGAGCATATTCCCACCCAAATTCAATACAAATTCACCCATTCTTCTTTTTTTTTTTGTTTCGTTTTCTACGGGAAATAAGAGAAAACATAAACAAGTCAAATTTAAGCAAATTGAAAATGAACATCTAAACTACTAACTAACCACCTGTTTACACGCTTCACGGCACGTGCAAGATTGTTAAATTGTTCTTCAGACATCACTATACAACCGTTATGGTCCTGTGTTTCGAAAGTAACGTATCCAGTAGGACAAGAAACATAAATTTTCAGATTCTCAGACTGGTACAAAGTTAAAGGTACATTCGTTAAGTATTGCCACGCATTCATTCGTTCGTAGAACCGATTCCAATCGTGCAAGGGAATTTTTACACCGTTCAATAAATGTATCAAACCTTCCTCCGTTATTTCGTACCGTCGTATCTGAACGTGTAACGAACTATTGGGAACAGTAACTAACAATTTATGCGTGCCCCCTAAATCAAAAAAGTTCAACTGCATGAAATCGTGATATTCACCCATTTTAAAATACCTTTCTTAATTTCTGTAATGGAAGAAATGAAAAACTTTAAATTCTACACGAGTAATGTGTCGAATAAAAGCTAAAAAAGAGAGAAAACAACGGCTTACCTCGAGAGCTGAAGAGGACGACTTGACTGGCCTTTTGATAATTTGTTTGTGACAAATTTTACACGGATCTGAGGGGCTTTATAGCAGGGAAAGTATGTCAAATTTGGCTCTGACAAGGTTGCTACGCTTCTGACGTGTTGTGTGGGAGGGGACAATTTCTGTATTTCTGACGTCATAGATAGGAACAGGTAACCTTGTTTTTTTTTTAACTAAATGGTCTATTTTCCCGTCTACTACGTCAGAAGCGGATGTTTCGTCCCTGAAGGCTTAACTACAATTGGTTGGCCTCGTTTTGTGCACGCCTTTATGATCTCTTTTTTTTTCTACTTGAGAAACTAGTCAGAAAATTATGCCCTAGGGTCTCTTGGTATGAAACTGAATATCGGTTAGTGTGCGTCTCATTTGCAGTTTGCCAACGCAGGAAAATGGTCGTGCCAACCCATCCAGCGTTGTGCAAGTTGACTTTTACGGAATTTGTATTGAGATGTATGGTGAGTGAATTTAAAAACGAATTGTTCCTTTAGTTGATGACTTATAATCTTTATTTTTCCGTGTTTCTTAGCACGGGGACGAATGCTTCGTCCCTGATGAGGGGCTGGTGATGCCCCAAACTTTGTGGGACGTTGTTGAGGTATTTTTAGGGAATTTTCTACTTTTTTTTGCTATTTTGTGCTGTTGGTGTATCTTCTATATTTTTTTTTCCAGGCGTCTTTGGCGGGACAGACAGTCTTCGCCATCCGCCATACGATTTTGTGCCCAACGGTAGTTTTTCGATTATTTTATTTTTCGTTTAGTTCATGTTAACGTGTCTTTTTTATTTTCGTTATGAGTTTGCGTTGTATTTCGTTTTGTTGTTATTCGTTCTGTCTGCTTACAGTGTCACGTCACCCTACCCATGGGTCTCCACGTCGTTGGAGATGTGGTAGAGGCTGTCTCGGCCCCTGCATGTTTAGAGTGTGGGCACTGCGTGATGTGTGGCACTTAAAGGTAAGTGACATTTTTGTTTTGTCTATGGGCTCATCTCAATAACTGGTGACGTAGGTGTCTTCACAAAGTCCATTCGGGACTATTTTAGTTCACACGATGTGTGATTGGCAGGGTTGGTTAAAGGAATCTAAAACAATAAGACGAACGTTTGGTTCGGTTTGAGAGTTAGTCATTCAGCTGTTAGCCATGGTGAGTCTTGCACTCAACATAGTGTTTGCTCTTGTATTTGGGGTGTGCTGTGGATTGATGGCTTATGTGATATTGAGTAGTTTGGCTCCGTGGCAGTCAAATCGCAATATCCAACCATCTACTGGAGGTTATGCTCCTCTGTCTCTGACTGTGGGACCTGATGGATATGAAATACCCTTAGTAGCACTGTCGACAAGACCTATGTCACCCCCTCTTCCCACACGAAATCCACCAACAATGCCCAGTACTCAGCATTCTTCATTTCTGCCAGTGACAAGGGAAGACTCATTCGTTTTACCACCTCCTCCTGTCCCAGAACTTGAAACGACGACCACAGGTATTAGAAAGGAGACTAGTTTTAGCTTCCCTCCCCCTCCAACTGATCCTCCACCAACTCGCAAAGTCGTATGTTTTTCATCCTCCATTTTACGAACAACGAGACAAAATTTGAGACCAACTCCCACTAGTGGTGAAATACAGTGTAAGTAACCACATTGACAATTTGATGTTATAAGGTAATTTTGTTTTATTTCGTGTTAATTTTGGTACTATTTATGTTGCAGAAATGAGCACTGAAGTTGTTTTAACGATTTGTTCAATTGGTATGTTACTGCTTGTTCGTTTGTTTAGTGTATTTGTTATTGTTTGTAAGACGTTTATTTTTCTTTTGAATTACTTTTCTTATTAATCCACTTTTTTTTATTTTCGTTTCTTAGGTTACGAGTCGAATTTCTACCTAATGAAGTAGTCGAAGAAGATTTTTTTGAATTTTTGAACAGTATTTTTGAATAAAATTTTATATGTGAACTGTATCTGGACGAAGAGTGCGGCTAATTTACATTGAAGTGTTGTGTGCTTGCTATCTTAAATAACTATCGATGGACCAGAAATTTAGTTTTGGTCCATCGATAGTTATTTAAGATATCAAGCACACAACACTGAAATGTTAAAGAGACGTATTTCTCGTCCTGGTACAGCACTGAATCAAGGGACAAAAATTGTCCCACAGTCCCCCTCTCCCCTTTCCATACACAAACTATTTTTTTACAGAAACATTAAGCAGTAATTTTACTTTACAAAATTTGATTCTTTTCCAAATTTGCTCAAAATTTGCTTTTTATCTTCAAAATTTTTAATGACATTTTTTTCTTAATTGCGTGCCTGGACCATTTTTTTTTGTACTTTCCTAAATTTCCAAATTTTCTAAATGGTCCAGAAGGGTACAATTCGCTCCCTTCCTCTATATAAACACATACCCGCGTTAAAACACAGCCTATCTAGCTCTGTTAGGAAGGAATTAGATTATTCCTTCCTAACGAGTGAAGTCAATTAGACTTCACTGTTAGGTATTTTTAATGAAATTACCACAAATCCATGCCCAATTTTTTCGTAAAGTAGGACTTGCACAGACTGGACATTTTTTCTATTATAATTCAGCTTTAATTGAAATAATGGACTAGTTTTATTTTTACACGGTCATATTTTGTAGACGAGTTGAAACATGACTCAAAGCTAGCTAGTTTTTGTTTTTTTTTCTTCTTCCGTTGTAGACACGTTAGACGACACGCTAGGTCTAATTTTACTTGTAGACACGTTAGACGACACGCTAGGTCTAATTTTACGATCACGAACTGGTTTTGTTGATAAGCAAAGTTGTTTTTCCTTTTTTTTCCCCCTTCTGTTCGTGCGTGACTCATGACTCAAGGTTTCACTTTCAATACTAATTATGTGAAACTGGTTGTCGCTCTTGTACGAGTGAGCTTAAAGGAAAATAGTGTGTACAACTCAACTGCAAACCGTTTGACACAAAAAGAACGACGTAACGATTTAATGTTCATTGACTATTTCTCTTTGGTGAAAACGAATACCTGAGGAGGATATCTAATACCTTCGAGTACTTTCTTAGGTTTTCAATATATGAGAGGGGTATAGAGGGGTAAGAAGGGTAAATCATGTTGGGTGGGTAAAACACTTAATTGTGACGTCATTTCCGGGTGAAAAATGCATTTTTTGACGTCATTTCCGGTTTGTGACGTCATTTCCAGTTTGTGACGTCATAGATCCAATATGGCGGATCCAAGATGGTGGCATTTCCGGTGTGTTAGTACGTACACCTTCTTAGGCCGGAAATGACGTCAAAAAACGGAAATGACGTCAAAAACCGGAAGTGACGTCATAAACCGGAAGTGACGTCATAATCCAAGATGGCGGCGGTGGTCACGTGACCGGAAGTGATGGTACTACGTACTTTTATCTTACTACTCATAATATGACTGCTGTGTTATATGCTAATTCTCAATTATCTTTTCGTGCAAACTATCGTTGGAAAGGTAATTTAATTTTCTAAAAGAAATATCGGAACAATGTACGCCATAAATCTTTTAGTTTCTGCGTAATTTGAAGGAAAACACATTTTGACGTCTTCAAAATGGCCATTATACGATATACTAAATTGTATGTATCTCCGGAACTAATAGATCAATCTTATAGTGTAACCTATCGTTGGAAAGATAATTTAATTTGTTAAAAGATTTGCCGGAGCATTGTTTGGCGTATATATATATATTAGTTTTTGTTTAATATATAGAAAAACATATTACAGCGTCATAAAAATACCCGCCATTCGATATACTAATCTGTAGTATCTCCGGAACGAATATATGTATAGGTTATTACCCGCTTTCCGAATACTGAGATTAACAATGTCGAGGCCCCGCAGGGGCCGAGCCATTGTTGAGCTCAAGTACGAAAAATGCGGGTAATAACCTATTTATCAGCCAGTCCCATAACAATTTAAAAGTGCATTGAATGTCATTGTTATTAACAATATTCTCCTTGTTCGCTGAAGGGGAAAATCGATTTTAGGATTCGTTTTTTGTTTACACACGTTGCACGCACAGTCGCATTGTCAAGCTTTCTGAGCAAAGAACGTCAGCACGATTCGTTCTTTGATGTGTGCGTGCTGGCCCTTTGTTGATCTCAGTACTCCAGGCCTGGGATGAAGGTATCAATCAAGCTTGTTGCATTGTTACAAGCATTGTTGTATAGTACTGAGAGCGTCTAAACTGGCTGATAACAATATTATCCTGCGACCTATTGTTGAAAATATAATTTAGTTTGCCAAAAGTATTGCAAGGACTATGTATGCCGTAAGTCTCTTTTGTTTTATTTGAAGAAAAACATAATATACACATAATTATTGCCAGTTTATGTGTGTAATTAAAGTTGGTTTTATTCTGCGTTTTATTCCCTATAATGTATTAACTTGTGGTGTAATTGATAATATAGATCATAACACAGCTTTCAGTACATCGGCAAACTCATTCAAACAGGTATGTCTCATCTTTCACCCACCAGAAAGTATGTCTGCTACAACCAGTTTCAACCTAGGACAATTGAAGAAAAAAGCAGACTTGGTTTGCCCGAGTCCTCCACACGTCTTCCTAGCATACGACTAAATGTTTATGTGATGCACCAAACTTAGTTCAAGCCTGTGTTGCAACACCGAGAAGGGCAGACAGCATTCTGAAGTCATTGCATGTAAAACAAAATAGGTACGGCACACAAGGTTAGCATCGCAAGCCTTCATAATCTGCAGAATGAGGTTATCAGAATCAGGGTGATGACATGACAGTTCAGAAAGTTGTTTAAGGGGAGGTAACAAGAATCGTCTGAATTGATATTCTGGGATGGATGACAACTGCTGGGGTAACGTAGCCTCTATATACTTGCAAGTGTACTAAGAGAGATACGATGGTTAATGTTTTTTTTTTATTGTGAGCCTGGGCCTGAAGCCATGCGCCCAGGTATGAGATGTTATATTAAACAATGACTTTCCTGTACACTTCCGTGTGCCTGTGAAGACCACTGCTCAAGTGACGCACTGTGAACAATACGACACAGCTTAATAATATACCGTTTCCAAAAGAACCACATATAAAGGAGCAATAATTACATGCACATTATGTTTTCCTTCACATTAAACAAAAACTGAAATATTTATGAGGTTCATCGTTCAGGCATTTCTTTTAAAAGATAAAATTACTTTTCCAACGATACGTCGCAAGATAAGATTGATCAATTCGTTCCAGAGATACACGAGATTTAGTATATTGCATAGTGGCCATTTTGAGGAAGTCATAATGTGCTTTCCTTTAAATTACGCAGAAACTAATACATTTACGGCATACATTGTTTCGGCATTTATTTTAGCAAATTAAATTTCCTTTCCAACGACAGGTAACATGAAAAGATTGATTGATTAGTTTTGGAGATAATTAAGAATTAATATATCGCACATCAGTCATATTATGTTTTTCTTCGAATTAAACCAAAACTGAAATATTTATGAGGTTCATCGTTCAGGCATTTCTTTTAAAAGAAATGCTAATTGCTTATTTTCAACTGCTTGGCTTCCCAAATTTTATTAACCTGGAGAAAAATCATAAAAACCATCCTGCATTAATGCTTAAATGTTCTAAATTTAAAATTTGAAGTTTTTCAGATGAATGGATACTTCGTAAATTGGTGCCAACGGCATTGGCAAATTTCTGAAAAAACTGAAAATGAAAGGAGGCATACATTGTTCAGGAATTTCTTTTAGAAAATTAAATTATCTTGCCAACAATAGGTCGCACGATAAAATTGATAAATTAGTTTTGGAGATAATAGAGATTTAGTACATCGCATGGTGGCCATTTTGATGACTTCGTCACGGCTATATGTCGTCACTTCTGGGAATGTCTCCTGGTGGATTTTGAAACTACAACATGTGAGCAGCTTCCATGTGCAATATGCGGCTTGTTGCCGGAACTGAAATGTTTTTGCACTAACAGCGTGTACTATCTGTAAAAGACGCTTCGAATGTGATATTGTTTGTAAAAATCCTTCAAAAGGGAAAAAAGGAGTGGCGAGAACAGTTATAGTTAAAAGTTTGTTGTTACCGTTATCAGAAATTCTATTCCTCGTTTTTTTTTAATTTGACATTATATTTTTCCCGTGGATCTGTTTTCCCTAGCCATAGAAAAGTGAAAATCCTCCTTCGCAAAGCCATTTACACACTCACGAATTGTTTGACTAAGTAGGGCGAATTAGTTTTTTGTTTATGTTCTGCCAAAGAACTGCTAACAGAATCGTGTGCTAATAATCCTGATGTCTAAAAGATTCAATGCTAATTGCTTATTTTCAACTGCTTGGCTTCCCAAATTTTATTAACCTGGAGAAAAATCATAAAAACCATCCTGCATTAATGCTTAAATGTTCTAAATTTAAAATTTGAAGTTTTTCAGATGAATGGATACTTCGTAAATTGGTGCCAACGGCATTGGCAAATTTCTGAAAAAACTGAAAATGAAAGGAATTTTATTGTTCATGTTAATTCTTTCTGTTGGTGCATTACTTGACCCCATTACACAGATAATTCTTACAAAATGTAAATCTTAAAAATGACAAAAAAAATCTAATTCGTTAAGGTTGGTGGTCTAAATTAATGAGTAAATAAAATTTACAATAGCTTAAAGAAAGAAAAAAAAGCAAGCAACGGGATTCGAACTTGGCATTTCTCGCAGCGTAAGGCGCCATCATACCCACTGCGCCACGCTGCCATGCAAACAAAACTTGTTCTGAGACACTAGTAAATCCGTGTACATTTTTCGGAAGGACATGTGGTTGCATTGTGGAGAGTTGTTTTCACTGAAAAGGTTACAATATTGGTTCATTCTTCTCACAAATACTTAAGAAGTAAGTTTAGAAAGATGCCTTGGTTATGGATTGTGTGTTTGTTGTCGGACTTTAGCAAAATTAATGACAAAAGACGAGAGCCACAACTTCGCTCGACCATTCCCATTATCTTCCAACAGGCCACGTGAATTCTTATTTTAATATAACTTCTTTTTTTTTAAATGCTTAAAAATTATTTCCGTAATATTTCCGTAACGTTTTCGAACATAATTCGAAAATGTTTTGGCCTATCGACACTAGATAAAAAGCATTGCACAGCTCTGTAAATGGCAATTCGAATGAGGTATTATTTGTCAAAATCCTTGAAAATGAAAAAAAATAATGGCGAAAACAGTTACAGTTTATGGTTTGTTTTATGCTTTGCCTAGACCTATTCGAACATAATTCGAAAACGGTTTGACCTAATGACACTAGGTAAACGGCATCGCACAGCTCTGTAAAAGATGCTTCGAATGATGTATTGTTTGTTAAAATCCTTCAAAATAGAAAAATGAATTGGCGAAAACAGTTATAGTTTAAAGTTTATTGTTACTGTTATCAGAAATTCTTTTCCTTTTTTTTTTAAATTTGACATTATTTTTTCCCATGGACCTGTTTGTCTTAGCCATAGAAAAAAGAAAATCCTCCTTCGCTAAGCCATTTGACACACTCACGAAGTTTTTGACTAGGTAGGGTGAATTAGTTTTTTGTTTATGTTCTGCCAAAGAACTGCTAACAGAATCGTGTGCTAATAATCCTGATGTCTAATAGATTCAATTCTAATTGCCTATTTTCAACTGCTTGGCTTCCCGAATTTTATTAACCTACAGAAAAATCATTAAAAACCCTCCTGTATTAATGCTTAAATGTTCTATATTTGAAATTTGATATTTATCAGATGAATGGATACTTCGTAAATTGGTGCCAACAGCATTGGCAAATTTCTGAAAGAATTGAAAATGAAAGTATTTTTATTGTTCTTGTTAAGTCATTCTGTTGGTGCATTACTTGACCCCATTACACAGATAATTCTTACAAAATGTCAATCTTAAAAATAAAAAAATAAATATATATAATTCGTTAAGAAATCAGGAGTTGGTGGTTTAAATAAATGTGAAAATAAAATTTACAATAGCTTAAAGAAAGCAAAAAAAAGGAAAGCTACGGGACTCGAACTGGGAACTTCTCGCACTGTAGGTCACCATCATACCCACTGCACCACGCTACCATACAAGTTGTACTTATTCTGAGACACTAGTAAAACCGTGTAAATTTTTCGGAGGAACACGGGGTTGCATTGTGCATTGTGTAACCTTTCACTAAAAAGGTTACAATATTGGTTCATTCTTCTCACAAATACTTAAGAAGTAAGTTTAGAAAGATACCTTGGTTAAGGATTGTGTGTTTGTTGTCGAATTTTATCATAATGAATGACAAAAAAAGAGAGCCACAACTTCGCCCGACCATTCCCATGACCTTCCAACAGGCAACCAGAATTCTTATTATAACTCCTTTTTTTTAAAGGCTTACAGAAAAAGGCTTAAATGCTTAAAGGCCAATTCGTAGTGAAATAAGCATGCATAAACAATATATCTGCAATGTAACAAAAAATTACATTAAAGAAAGACGACTACCAAAATGACTGCCCACTGAGATAAATACAATCCTCAGAATACAAAAACAGGGAAAAGGATTCTTGGTAACGTTTTCGTAAACGTTTTCGAAGATGTTAGTTTAACGGAGTGGTCTATCAACAACCGGTAAAAAGCGGTAGAAAGCTCTGAAAATTACGCTTTCAATGGTGTATTGTTTGTCAAGATCGGTTAAAATTTGAAAAAATGACAGCAAAAACCGTAAAAAAACCTTCAGTTTCCGTAAACGTTTTCGAACATAATTCGAAAACGTTTTGGCTTATCGACACTAGGTAAAAAGCATTGCACAGTTCTGTAAATGGTGCTTCAAATGAGGTATTGTTTGTCAAAATCCTTCAAAATGAACAAAATTGTGTCGAAAACTGTTACAGTTTTTCGTTTGTTTTATGCTTAGCCTGGACCTATTAGGACATAATTCGAAAAGGTTTGGCCTATCGACACTAAGTAAACGGCATTGCACAGCTCTGTAAAAGACGCTTCGAATGAGGTATTGTTTGTCAAAATCCTACAAAATGCAAAAAAAGTAGTAGCGAAAACAGTTATAGTTTAAGGTTTGTTGTTACCGCTATCAGAAATTCTTTTCCTTGTTTTTTTTTTTATTTGACATTTTTGTTTCCCGTGGATCTGTTTTCCCTAGCCATAGAAAAATGAAAATCCTCCTTCGCAAAGCCATTTAACACACTCACGAATTTTTTGACAAAGTAGGGCGAATTAGTTTTTTGTTTATGTTCTGCCAAAGAACTGCTAACAGAATCGTGTGCTCATAATCCTGATGTCTAATAGATTCAATGCTAATTGCTTATTTTCAACTGCTTGGCTTCCCAAATTTTATTAACCTAGAGAAAAATCATAAAAACCCTCTTGCATTAATGCTTAAATGTTCTATATTTAAAATTTGAAGTTTTTGAGATGATTGGATACTTCGTAAATTGGTGCCAACGGCATTGGCAAATTTCTGAAAGAACTGAAAATGAAAGGAATTTTATTGTTCTTGTTAATTCTTTCTGTTGTGTGACCCGATTACACAGATAATTCTTACAAAATGTCAATCTTAAAAATAACAAAAAAATTTGATTCCTTAAGAAAACAGGAGTTGGTGGTCTAAATAAATGTGTAAAAATTATTTACAATAGCTTAAAGAAAGAAAAATAAACGCAAGATACAGGATTCTAACTGGGCACTTCTCACACCGTAGGCCACCATCATGCCCACTGCGCCACGCTGCAATACAGACTAAAAGTATTCTGAGACACTAGTAAAACAGTGTAAATTTTTCGGAGGGACACGTGGTTGCATTGTGGAGAGTTGTTTTCACTGAAAAGGTTACAATGTTGGTTCATTCTTCTCACAAATACTTAAGAAGTAAGTTTAGAAATATGCCTTGGTTAAGGATTGTGTGTTTGTAGTCGAACTTTAGCATAATGAATGACAAAAGAAGGGAGCCACAACTTCGCCCGACCATTCCCATGACCTTCCAACAGGCCACCTGAATTCTAATTTTAATATAACTCCTTTTATTTTTTAATGCCTAAATTCTTATAGGCTAATTCTTAGTGGAATAAGCATGCATAAACAATGTATCTGCAATGTAACGAAAAATTATATTAAAGAAAGACGACTGCCAAAGTGACTGCCCACTGAGATAAATACTATCTTCAGAATACAAAAACAGGGAAAAGGATTCTTGGTAACGTTTTCGTAAACGTTTTCGAAGATATTACTTCAACGGAATGGTCTATCAACAAGCGGTAAAAAGCATTAGACAGCTCTGAAAATTACGCGTTAAAATGTGAAAAAATGACAGCAAAAACCGTAAAAAACCTACAGTTTCCGTAAACGTTTTCGAACATAATTCGAAAACGGTTTGGCCTAATGACACTAGGTAAAAAGCATAGCACAGCTCTGTAAATGGCGCTTAGAATGAAGTATTATTTGTCAAAATCCTTCAAAATAAAAAAAAAGTGTCGAAAACAGTTACAGTTTATCGTTTGTTTCATGCTTTGCCTGGACCTTTTCAGACATAATTAGGAAACGGTTAAGTCTATCGACACTAGGTAAATGGCATTGCACAGCTGTGTAAAAGACGCTTCGAATGAGGTATTGTTTGTCAAAATCCTTCAAAATGGAAAAAAGGAGTGGCGAGAACAGTTATAGTTTAAAGTTTGTTGTTACCGCTATCAGAAATTCATTTCCTCGTCTTTTTTAAATTTGACATTTTTTTCCGTGGATCTGTTTTCCCTAGCCATAGAAAAATGAAAATACTCCTTCGCAAAGCCATTTAACACATTCACGAACTTTTTGACTAAGTAGGGCGAATTAGTTTTTTGTTTATGTTCTGCCAAAGAACTGCTAACAGAATCGTGTGCTTATAATCCTGACGTGTAATAGATTCAATGCTAATTGCTTATTTTCAACTGCTTGGCTTCCCAAATTTTATTAACCTAGAGAAAAATCATAAAACCCTCCTGCATTAATGCTTAAATGTGCTATATTTAAAATTTGAAGTTTTTCAGATGAATGGATATTTCGTAATTCTTTCTGTTGGTGCATTACTTGACCCCATTACACAGATAATTCTTACAAAATGTCAATCTTAAAAATTACAAAAAAATCTGATTCGTTAAGAAAAAAGGAGTTGGTGGTCTAAATAAATGTGTAAAAATTATTTACAATAGCTTAAAGAAAGAAAAATACAAGCAAAATACAGGATTCTAACTGGGCACTTCTCACACCGTAAGCCACCATCATACCCACTGCGCCACGCTGCCATACAGACTAGTAAAACAGTGTAAATGTTTCGGAGGGACACGTGGTTGCATTGTGGATAGTTGTTTTCACTGAAAAGGTTACAATATTAGTTCATTCTTCTCACAAATACTTAAGAAGTAAGTTTAGAAATTATACTTATATCTTATATCTTATTTTAATTTAACTCCTTTTTTTTTAAATGCTCAAATGGTTAAAGGCCAATTTTTAGTGGAATAAGCATGCATAAACAATGTATCTGCAATGTAACAAAAAATTATATTAAAGAAAGACGACTACCAAAGTGACTGCCCACTGAGATAAATACAATTCTTAGAATACAAAAAAAGGGAAAAGGATTCTTGGTAACGTTTTCGTAAACGTTTTCGAAGATATTAGTTTAACGGAGTAGTCTATCAACAAGCAGTAAAAAGCGTTAGAAAGCTCTGAAAATTCCGCGTCCAATGGTGTATTGTTTGTCAAGATCCGTTAAAATTTTGAAAAAATGACAGCAAAAACCGTAAAAAATCGTCAGTTTTCGTAAACGTTTTCGAACATAATTCGAAAACGTTTTGAGCTATAGACACTAGGCAAAAAGCATTGCACAGCTCTGTAAATGGCGCTTCGAATGAGGTATTGTTTGTCAAAATCCTACAAAATAAAAAAAAATAGTGTCGAAAACAGTTACAGTTTATCGTTTGTTTTATGCTTTGCCTGGACCTTTTCGGACATAATTAGAAAACGGTTTGACCTAATGACACTAGGTAAACGGCACTGCATATGTCTGTAAATGGCACTTCGTATGAGGTATTGTTTGTCAAAATCCTTCAAAATGAAAAAAAATAGTGGCGAAAACAGTTACAGTTTATCGTTTGTTTCATGCTTTGCCTGGACCTTTTCGGATATAATTCGAAAACGGCTTAGTCTATCGACACTAGGTAAATGGCATTGCACAGCACTTAGTCCATGCGACAAAAAGTGCCAAAACATTTCAGTTCCGGCAACAAGCAGCATATTGCACATGGAAGCCGTACACACATTGAAGTTTCAAAATCCACTGGGAGAGACCCCCGGAAGTGACGACGTAATCCGTGATGACGTCATCAAAATGGCCACCATGCAACGTACTAAATGTCTATTATCTCCGGAACAAATCGATCAATCCTAACGTGCGACCTATTGTTGGAAAGATAATTTAATTTGCTAAAAGAAATACCTGAACAATGTATGCCATAAATCTATTAGTTTTGGTTTAATTCGAAGAAAAACATAATATGACTGCTGTGTTATATGCTAATTCTCAATTATCTTTTCGTGCAAACTATCGTTGGAAAGGTAATTTAATTTTTTAAAAGAAATATCGGAATAATGTACGCCGTAAATCTTTTAGTTTCTGCGTAATTTGAAGGAAAACACATTTTGACATCTTCAAAATGGCCATTATAATACGATATACTAAATTGTATGTATCTCCGGAACTAATAGATCAATCTTATAGTGTAACCTATCGTTGGAAAGATAATTTAATTTGTTAAAAGATTTGCCGGAGCATTGTTTGCCGTATATATATATATATATATATATATATGTATACATATATATTAGTTTTTGTTTAATATATAGAAAAACATATTACAGCGTCATAAAAATACCCGCCATTCGATATACTAATCTGTAGTATCTCTGGAACGAATATAGGTATAGGTTATTACCCGCTTTCCGAGTACTGACATTAACAATGTCGAGGCCCCGCAGGGGCCGAGCCATTGTTGAGCTCAAGTACGAAAAATGCGCGTAATAACCTATTTATCAGCCAGTCCCATAACAATTGAAAAGTGCATTCAATGTCATTGTTATTAACAATATTCTCCTTGTTCGCTGAAGAGGAAAATCGATTTTAGGATTCGTTTTTTGTGTAAACACGTTGCACGCAGTCGCATTGTCAAGATTTCTGAGCAAAAGAACGTCTGCTGTGTGCGTGCTGGCCCTTTGTCGATGTCAGTACTCCAGGCCTGCGATGAAGGTATCAATCAAGCTTGCTGCATTGTTAGAAGCATTGTTGTATAGTACTGAGAGCGTCTAAACTGGCTGATAACAATATTATCCTGCGACCTATTGTTGAAAATATAATTTAGTTTGCTAAATGTATTGCAAGGACTATGTATGCCGTAAGTCTCTTTTGTTTTATTTGAAGAAAAACATAATATACACATAATTATTGCCACTTTATGTGTGTCATTAAAGTTGGTTTTATTCTGCGTTTTGTTCCCTATAATGTATTAACTTGTGGTGTAATTGATAATATAGATCATAACACAGCCTTCAATACATCGGCAAACTCATTCAAACAGGTATGTCCTTACACCCACCAGAAAGTATACTTTCACCCACCAGAAAGTATGTCTGCTACAACCAGTTTCAACTAGGACAATTGAAGAAAAAAGCAGACTTGGTTTGCCCGAGTCCTCCACAAGTCTTCCTAGCATACGACTAAATGTTTATGTGATGCACCAAACTTAGTTCAAGCCTGTGTTGCAACACCGAGAAGGGCAGACAGCATTCTGAAGTCACTGCATGTAAAACAAAATAGGTACGGCACACAAGGTTAGCTTCGCAAGCTTCATAATCCGCAGAATGAGGTTATCAGAATCAGGGTGATGACATGACAGTTCAGAAAGTTGTTTAAGGGGAGGTAACAAGAATCGTCTGAATTGATATTCTGGGATGGATGACAACTGCTGGGGTAACGTAGCCTCTATATACTTGCAAGTGTACTAAGAAAGGTACGATGGTTAATGTTTTTTTTATTGTGAGCCTGGGCCTGAAGCCATGCGCCCAGGTATGAGATGTTATATTAAACAATGACTTTCCTGTACCCTTCCGTGTGCCTGTGAAGGCCACTGCTCAAGTGACGCACTGTGAACAATACGACACAGCTTAATAATATACCGTTTCCAAAAGAACCACATATAAAGAACCATATTTTTGGCAATGGCGGCCGACGTTTATGAGTTATTATGTGAATGCAGAGAAAATGGGATAATTACTGATAAGGACATTCAGTCAGGGCAAGTTACGAGAGGAATTTTTAATGCACTCTGTGTAGAAGCCAGACGGAGAGGAATATCGATTGAGGATTTGCGTCAATTTGGACTAGAAGAGGAATACCGAGATAGTGACATGGAGAATGTTGAAAATGGCAGAGAAGAGAAGGGCAACAACAACAATGAAGTGAATTGTAACAATAAGGACAATGGTGATAATGGCAATAGCAGTGGAGTAAATGCAAACGAGGGATGTGAAAAAGGAGTTGAAAAGGACAAAGCTAAAAGTTTTTACAGCCGTGTTGTGTCAAACTCGGTAAATCAAGATAAGCAAGATACTTTGACTTATGTACGTGAAATTTTTCGTAGTGAGCGGAATGAACGTAATGGAGAAGACCAGCAAGCAAGACCGAGGCAGCACTCACGTCAAGTGATGAACTTAAAACGCCTATACGAAGGCAGTCTTAATAACGTTAAAATGGTGCGATCGGTTGTGTTTATGTGCAATGGGGCTGGACGTCCGTACTTATCGATACAGATCCATTCAGCTGCGGCGGCGGTAGTTGGTCCGGATGCTGTAGAAGCTGTTTGCAACCTTAGGGCTGGCCACGTCTTCCAGGTTGTTCTGAAAAATGCAGCAGCAAAACGCAAGCTACTCCAGGCTACAGTGAAAATAAATGGTTTCCAAGTTGATATCTGTGACTTTCATGAGGATTTAATAGAAGCCAAGCTGCACTGGCTTCCATACGAAGTTACTGCTCAAGATGTCAGTGCGGCAGTTAGACGTTTTGGAGACCTAATGTCTCACTCGTTTGAAAAATTGACGGCAGGAGGGCGATATGTGTGTGATTTAGGTGTGCGTCTCGTGAAAATTAAGCTTCGTGAAACTGTCACGATGGACGATGTTCCTGAAATTTTGTATGTGCGAGGAATTCCTGCGTTGGTTGTGGTGGCAGACCGCGCGCCACGTTGCCTGCGTTGCGGAATTCGTGGGCACTTCAGCCGCGCATGCGCGAGTGTGGAGTGCGGCGTGTGCGGGTGCTACCGTGACCCGCGCGATTTATGTCCTCATTTGCGTGCCCAATCGATTGCTGAAGCGCAAAAGAACAGCGTAATGAGTAATGTTGTACCAGTCTGTAGTGCTGAGTCAAATGGTGTAGCGAAGCAACAGCAGCAAGGCGTACTTACTGAAGCAGCTTCAACGACCCCAATAGTGCATCTAGTAGAAGAGCATCCAAATATTTCAGTGCATGCAGCTCCGTCTACATCAAGCACAGTCGGTACCAACGCAACAACAACATGCGCGGGCGAAGTCATCGAAGGCACTAGCAGTGAATCAGAGGGAATGCAGTTAGTAGCGCCACCAAGCAAGAGGAAGCGTGCAAATAGACGAAAAAAGAAGCAACCAGTAGAAGAAGAATGTGTGAGGCAAGAGCCATCGAGAAAAGTTGTAAGTGACGAAGCAATTTGTCACGGTGTTTTGCCACAAGTGTTTAGTTCTGCGCCATGCAGTAAGCAGCAAGCTTCACACGATACATTGCTACATGAGCAGCAAATGTGTTGCACGCATAAAGAGTTGCAAGATAGTGAGCAAGAAATGTCACATATGTCCAAAGATGTGACAGGAGAAGTGATGCTGAATGAGCTCCAAAACACGTCACGTGTAGAGTCAGGTGTGTTGGAGCACGAGTCATCATCAGTGTTACCTGTCCAAGAGCTGTACCTTAGTCCGAATCAAAGCCTTGATTCTCTAAGGATAAGTTTAGGTTCAAGTACAAGTGCATGTGAAAGTGAAGTACAAGGTTTGCAGTTGCAACAAGAATTATTTGAAGATACAATTAGTCAATCTGCAGCTGCTGTGGCAAAAGTCGTGCAAGCATCAGAGTCAGCTGCTCTGCGGGTGGGAATAGAGAAGGATGAGTCAATGTGAGTAAAATGTGTTGTAGGCAAATTTTGTACAAACAAGGTCTAGTGTAATTTAACCTAACTTAAATTCGTTTGCCCTTTTGCGCTAGGGTCATGGAATGCAAGAGGCCTAAATGGTAAAATACACGAAATAGAAAATTTGTTAGGGCATGTTGACATTTTAGGAGTGCAGGAAGCGTATGCTAACAATACCATACCAGGCATCCCGAAAGTAGATTGTATTGCATCACACTCGAATTCTAAAGTTAGAATTTTTATCAAATGGAAAGTACCGTACCTTAGCATAGTTTTTAAGCGTGTGCGTGAAATAGACGCATGTGCTATCAAAGTGTGGATGAGCAACAGGTGGGTGACTGTGGTCTTCTTACATGCCTCACAACGAGTTCTTGGTGGGACTTGGCAGACATGGTTGAGTCAATTTCAGCCACCTTGCATAATTGCTGGCGATTTCAATGCGCATCACTTTGCGTGGGGTTCTACACATTGTGATACAAGGGGTCGTCGGCTCGTGCAGGTTATTACTTCTTTAGGTCTAGCAGTGGTTCACAATAAAATGCCAACATTTGTGCGCATGCAAGCTGGAAGGCAGCAAGAGTCGGCGATTGGTCTCTTTCTCTGCTCGCCAGAGATTGCTGACGCCTTCACCTTTATTGTCTCCGATGATCTTCGAGGAAGCGATCATTTTCCGATTGCTCTCCTTCCAGTTACTATTGGTCATTTTACGTCATCCAAGCTTCCTAAGAACAAGAGACCGAATGTAGACAATGGAAATTTCAGCGACTGGTGCAACAAGTTGGTTCCTGTCAAGAATCAGAAGTTGCACTGTCGGACAGGGCATGCTAAACCAATTTGGTGGACTGCTGTGTGCACTAAGGCAGTCAAAGATAGGCGCCTTGCGTATCGCCGATGGAAGCGCTGCCCGAATGACGAAACGTGGCTCATTTACAAAGGTACGGCACAAGAGTCAGCATACATATTGCGTAAGGAAAAGGCCCAGTACGGCATAAGGATTTGCGCTGCGGTTGCCTCCACAGGCACAATAACGCAGGCATGGCATGCACTTCGACCACAAGATGCTAAAGGCACTGTAGCATGGGCTTATGAGCTGCTACCGTCGGGAGATCCGAGTAGCACAGTGTTAACTGGTGAATCATTGGCTAATGCATTTAATGCGAGATTTGCGAGCGTATACTCGTTACCGAGAGGTGCGGAACCGCCAACTGTCACGTTCATACCGTTACAAGGGACTGAATCTGATAGACCTTTTCATATTTCTGAGTTTCGCAGGGCATTAGCCAAATGTAAGCCAACGAGTGCTACGGGTATAGATGGTGTTTCGTACGCTAACCTAGGCTCTCTGTCAAATCAGGACACTTCGAACTTCCTTCTGTATTTGCAAGAGCTTTATGATGGTGCTCCGCTGCCTCCATCATGGCTATTTACTGTTCTAATACCAGTTCACAAACGAGGCAGCAAACGCTCGGATCTAAGGAATTTCAGACCAATTGCGCTGGTTTCCTGTGCACGCAAGGTATATGAGCGCATGCTAGTCTACCGTCTAAATTGGCACATGGAATATTACAACTGTCTGTCAAACATCCAATTCGGTTACAGGTCAGTGAGGAGCGCGCAGGACGCAATCCTATATCTCCTGACCAGTATTAGAGAGGCTTGGGCACATGGGCTCGTGGTTGTAGCTGTATTTTTGGACATACGAGCAGCGTATGACACTGTAAGCATGGCTTGGGTGGAAGCATCCTTAACCAGCATGGGTGTTGGGAGTAAGTTGTCTGGTGCTGTGCTAGCTCTCCTTGCAAAGAGAGTGGTTGCGACAAAAGTTAATGGTCACTGGTCTTCTCAAGAAAGCACTGACCGAGGGCTGCCGCAAGGTAGCTGTCTCAGTCCAGTGCTTTTTGCAATTGCCATAAATGAAGTTTTGGAAGAGATGCGGTATCATATGAACATTGTGTGTTACGCCGATGATGTGGCAGTGTGGTTTGTTGGAAGTGACACTGACGTACTAGCATGGCTTTCCCAGGGCGCTGTAGAGCGTATTGAGCATGCCTTGGCGAAACGAGGTCTTTCGTTGTCACCAGCGAAAACTGAGATGGTTTTATTCTCTCGCATCAGAAACGTATGTTGTGCCTCACTGCAGATTAAGGTAGGCGGGATTTTAATCCACCCAACGAACTGCATGAGGTATCTTGGTGTTTGGTTAGATAGTGGTCTACGGTGGACAGAGCACACAAGAGTTCTGAGAGAGAGGTTGGAGCTCCGCCTTCCAGTCTTGCAAGCACTGACACACTACCACGACATTCCAAGAAAACACCTGTTAGCAGCTTATCGTGCACATGTTAGAGCAACCTTAGATTTCCACCTCCCTTTCCTTGCAGGAGCAAAACGGCAACTGAACAGTTTACAAGTTGTCATTAATGAGAGTCTACGAACAGTGACAGGTTGTCTTGTTACAACTCCAGTACAGAGTCTCTGGGTGGAGGCCTGTGATCCACCAGTACATCTTCGGGCTGATGATGGGTTAGTGATGCTGTGCCTACGGAATATCTGTAGAGGCTCACAGGACCCTGTCTCGAAGATTCTGTATGATTACATTTCTCTGAATGTAGAGGAGTGTGAGAAGCTTGGTGTTGCAGGCCGAGGGGTGAATCTTCTTCGTGATCCTTTTCTTTGTCCACTTCTGAGTGTCACATCTGTGCATCCTCATTGCCCGTGGGTATGGTGCCCTGAATTAGATAGTGTGTTCACTAGGAAGTGTGTACAAGCGTGCCGTATTTTTTGTGATGCATCTTTTCGCGCGGAAACGATGACTGGAGGAATTGGAGTATGGATACCAGACCTGAAACTGCGGCTCCAGAGAAGCTTTACTGATGTCTCATCGAGCTATGTTTGTGAGATGGCAGCAATATCCATAGCTCTTGATATTGCGACCGACTATGAGCTTCTAGACTTCAGGATCCTTACAGACTCGAGAGCATCAGTTATGGCGCTGAGAGGAGCGATAGCATCTCTGTCTGTATCGGGTCCGTTGCAGTACAGTATCTGCTGGAAGCTATGGACTGCATTACAATCTGGTTTTCCAGCAATTGAGTGGGTAAAAGGGCATACTGGTATCGAAGGCAATGAGGAAGCAGATGAGATGGCAAAACAAGCTTGCATGCTGAGTGATAAGATCATAACTATAACGCCTTCCATGGCGACAGGAAAAAATAAGCTCCGATCCTGGACGTTGAAGCGCTGGAATTTGGAGTGGGCAAATGCGCAGACAGGTAGGGCACTGTTCCGGATCTGTCAGACTAGTGCCTGTGAGTCACCTCTCAATGCTCTGCCCTACTGGAAAGCCAGATTAGTCTCACGGCTGAGGACTGGACATTGTTTGCTGCAGTCACATAGGAAAAGAGTGGGCTGGAGCCAGACTTCAGCCTGTTTGTGTGAGAGAGCACTGTCTCGCATCTGTTGCTACACTGTCCCTTATGGCAGAGTGAACGGCAAATACTATCGCTTTGGATTAAGAACGGAACAACAGCAGATGACCTACTTGCAGTCACTGGGCGTGCAGAGGATTTAGTTCGGCTCAGCAGCATTGCGAAATTTGTTAAGGCAACGCGCTCCATCATTTGAGTCATCCTTTGTTTGTTCCCCCTGTAAATCAGAATTATTACTGAATTTGTGTTTGTATAGGAAGTAACCGGCAATTTGAGTGATTTTTGTGGTTTCTGTGGTTTTTGTGGTTTCTGTGGTAGTGGTCTTAGTGTTGCTTGTTGATAGGTATTGTAATGTTGTTTTGGAGTGGACGCATGGCTTAGGGCCAGGGCTCACAATAAAAATGCAATGCTCCCACATATAAAGGAGCAATAATTACATGCACATTATGTTTTCCTTCACATTAAACAAAAACTGAAATATTTACGGGGTTCATCGTTCAGGCATTTCTTTTAAAAGATTAAATTACTTTTCCAACGATACGTCGCAAGATAAGATTGATCAATTCGTTCCAGAGATACACGAGATTTAGTATATTGCATAGTCGCCATTTTGAGGACGTCATAATGTGCTTTCCTTCAAATTACGCAGAAACTAATACATTTACGGCATACATTGTTTCGGCATTTATTTTAGCAAATTAAATTTCCTTTCCAACGACAGGTAGCATGAAAAGATTGATCGATTAGTTTTGGAGATAATTAGGAATTAAAATATCGCACATCAGTCATATTATGTTTTTCTTCGAATTAAACCAAAACTAATACATCTATGGCATACATTGTTCAGGCATTTCTTTTAGGAAATTAAATTATCTTGCAAACAATAGGTCGCACGATAAAATTGATAAATTAGTTTTGGAGATAAGAGATTTAGTACATCGCATGGTGGCCATTTTGATGACTTCGTCACGGCTATATGTCGTCACTTCCGGGAATGTCTCCCGGTGGATTTGGAAACTGCAACATGTGAGCAGCTTCCATGTGCAATATGCAGCTTGTTGCCGGAACTGAAATGTTTTTGCACTAACAGCGTGTACTATCTGTAAAAGACGCTTCGAATGAGATATTGTTTGTAAAAATCCTTCAAAAGGGAAAAAAGGAGTGGCGAGAACAGTTATTGTTTAAAGTTTGTTGTTACCGTTATCAGAAATTCTTTTCCTCGTTTTTTTTTTTTTGACATTATTTTTTTCCCGTGGATCTGTTTTCCCTAGCCATAGAAAAATGAAAATCTTCCTTTGCAAAGCCATTTAACACACTCACGAATTTTTTGACTAAGTAGAGCGAATTAGTTTTTTGTTTATGTTCTGCCAAAGAACTGCTAACAGAATCGTGTGCTAATAATCCTGATGTCTAATAGATTCAATGCTGATTGCTTATTTTCAACTGCTTGGCTTCCCAAATTTTATTAACCTAGAGAAAAATCATAAAAACCATCCTGCATTAATGCTTAAATGTTCTAAATTTAAAATTTGAAGTTTTTCAGATGAATGGATACTTCGTAAATTGGTGCCAACGGCATTGGCAAATTTCTGAAAAAAATGAAAATGAAAGGAATTTTATTGTTCGTTTTAATTCTTTCTGTTGGTGCATTACTTGACCCCATTACACAGATAATTCTTACAAAATGTAAATCTTAAAAATGACAAAAAAAATCTAATACGTTAAGAAAACAGGAGTTGGTGGTCTAAATAAATGTGCAAATAACATTTACAATAGCTTAAAGAAAGAAAAAAAAGCAAGCATCGGGATTCGAACTTGGCATTTCCCGCAGCGTAGGGCACCATGATATCCACTGCGCCACGCTGCCATGCAGCGCTATTTGTTCTGAAACACTAGTAAATCCGTGTACATTTTTCGGAGGGACATGTGGATGCATTGTGGAGAGTTGTTTTCACTGAAAAGGTTACAATATTGGTTCATTCTTCTCACAAATACTTAAGAAGTAAGTT
>JAHWFP010012589.1:6357-25021 GCA_023313725.1 Lithobius niger
GATCTGAAACCTAGAGCACAGTCAAATGAAGCTGAAAAATCACACCCACCAGAACACACTGCTCAAGAAGTGGTACATGCGGAGGCACATTCTGTAACAGTAGAACCTGATCTCAAACCTAGAGCACAACCAAATGAAGGTGAAAAATCACACCCACCAGAACACACTGCTCAAGGTGAAGTGGTACCTGCTGAAGTCCATCCTACAACCATAGAACCCGATCTCAAACCTAGAGCACAAGCAAGTGAAGCTGAAAAATCGTACCCCCCAGAACACACTGCTCAAGAAGTAGCACCAGCAGAAGGGCATCCTACAACAATAGAACCTGATCTCAAACCTAGAGCACAACAAAATGAAGCTGAAACATCACATCCACCAGAACACACTACTCAAGAAGTGGTACCTGCAGAACCACATAATACAACAGTAGAACCTGATCTAAAAGCTAGAGCACAACCAAATGAAGCTGAAAAATCACACACCCCAGGACACAATGCTCAAGAAGGAGCACCAGTAGATGTTGATCTCACACCTAGAGCACAACCAAATGAAGTGAAAAAACAAAACCTAGCTGATAATGTACCTGGAGAGGCAATAGCTACTGATGCACATGCTCCAACAGCTGAACCTGACCTTAAACCTAGAGCACAGTTGAATGATGCGGAGAAATCACATTCTCCAGACCAATCTGCTGTTGATACTCTAGCTACAACAGCTGAACCTGACCTCAAATCTAGATCACATCCAAACGAAGGGGAAAAATCACAGCTGAGTGATAATTCCATACAATCAGCTGCAAACTCTACTGAAGGCCATTCCCCAACAGCTGAATCTGAACTCAAACCTCGATCCCATTCAACTGAACCTTCAAATAATCACACCTTTAAAGCTGAGGAGTCTGCACACGCAGCAGATAACGAACATGACCTTAAACCCAGAGCACAGCCAATCACTACTGACAAAGAACACCTTTCAAATGAATCTCTTCCCATAGCTGCAGACAGTGCAAACCATACAACGTCAGAACCTGATCTGAAACCCAGGGTACAGCCAAATGCAGAAGCAGCCTCACACCTGACAGATCAGCCTTTAACAGCAAAAGAAAATTCGAATGTTTCAACAACAGAACCTGAATTAAAATCTAGAGCACAACCAAACACCCAGGAAGCGAGCACTGTTATAGAAACAACTGTTACTCCAGTCCCAACTGCAGATTTGATTCCTAGAGCTCAGTTGCAAGCAGAGGATAATGCAACCAAAGAGTTTACCAAAGAACTGGTAGATGAGTTCAAACCTGACCAACCTCTACATTCTTTCTCTGTTTCTGCATCTGCAAGTACAACTCCGAAACCTTTGCTGATGTCACGTGCTGTTAAGGAAGGGGACGGTGAGGATGGGGAAAAGAAGAAACGCAACTCATCTAAAAAGAAGAGAAGAAAACAAAAGAAAAGTACATTTAATATAAATTGTGTTGATTTTTTTTCTTAACCAGTGTTTGAAATTAATAAATTATTTTGTTGTTAATTAGGGTCTGGCATGGGCCGTGGTTGGCCATGCCCCATATTCAATTCACCAATCCGGAAAAACATCAAGCTGAGTCGTTGTGAGAAGCATATGGACTGCCGATGGGGTCACAAATGTTGCGCAGTGATTCAGCAGGTTGTTGATGATGTGAAATATTGTGTTCGCAGGCCTAGTCGGCGAGGTTAGACCTTACACGTTATTCTTTTAAAAGCATTCCCATTAAAACAGCATATGGGCTATCTTGAACACGTAACTTTATCAGGAGTGCATGGAGCGTTGGGCTGATTTCAGACCCTAATGCTGCATTTAACATAGACAACGACCACCTTTACAACCTTTTGCATAAAGATTCATCCACCATAAAGAACTTATAACATTCCATCTAATTAGCTCAGTCGGCAAATAAGTTGGTGATTAGATGTTGAAAGCCCCGGATGCTGGAGTGAGTTTAGGCTAGGGTCGATTTTTTTTATTTAAGTATAATTGGGGACCTACGATTCTTGTTCGATTATTGTTTTCAGTGTAACTAGTGACAACGTAAAAGGACGAGTACATCGCACAAGTTAAGCAAATGCTAATTGATGGAATCGGTCAGTCCTTCGTTCCTTGTTCTCATGTATTCATGATTCTGTTGATGATCTAAGACAAAATAAAACTGTATTTCACTTCACACTCCTGTGATTAAGTTTTATTTTGTCTTAATCACAGGCGTGTGAAGTGAAATACAAACAAACTCCTCTGATCAGCTTGTTATTATTATGTTTTCTCTTTATATCAGGAATGTGAGAGTGTTTTTTTTTAAACTGATCATTATCTATTGGCAGTGGCGGGACGTGGGGCTTTCTTTTCACCTAGCTTGTGTGGGTGGAAATCTGAAAAGAAAATTGAGCCTTTAGGATATGGCAAGGGAAAGAGAAAATAAATATCAGTAACCAATCTAAGGAGCATATTGTTCACAATTACCGGTAACTGCGTGGTAAGGAGTCCTGATGATCAGCGCAACTATTCTTTTATGCCAGAGGTCCCGGGTTCGAGTCTGTCCTCAGCCTACCCTGACATTTTCGGGAAGAGAAAGGCCATATGATGCCTCATGCTCATGTAAGGGTTCTAACTTCATGCATGTAAGAGATCCTCGGAATTCCTGATAGATTGGAGTTACCTTGCAAAATTGTCCCTATCGCCTTCAGGCACTGTGGTTTTGGTTAAGTGCGCATCAAACTGCCATTAGTTTAGTAATTCCGTGCACCAATGATTTGATAAGATTGATTCTTGACACGAGTTGATATCTAAATTACCTTCTCGTTTGAGCCTTTGGCAGCATTACGTTAACATTCTACTGGACGGTGAAACGTGTAGTTTGACCAATGTGGTCTTTTTGTTGTGTAAAATTTGTTATTAAGTTTTAAATAAGTTTCTTACTACCTGCAAATACTTACTTCAGTAATTATGCTTAAAATCATCATTTTACGCTATCACTGCTCATTTATCAACTAAAAAACTCCCTTTTTTAGCTTGTATCCAAACTTTCTCTCCTCTCCCGCCAGGGGCGCTGCTACTCGTAACTAGGAGGCCGCCATCTTGTTTGTTCCCCTCATCACATTTTGAGCACGTTGTTAGGAGAGGACGTGTTTGGCATCGCTGCCTTTGTTTTCGAGTTGGGAAGCAAAGTTATCAACTTTTCTGGGCATAATTATGACCACGATAGAAGCAGCAAACGATCTATTACGTGAGAGGCTCAATTCCAAGAAATTTGATGCGTGTAGCTGCAAGAAACAGTCAAGAGATTTTCACCCTCTTTGCCGTGAGTGCAGGCCCTGCAACTTCGTCACCAAAGTATGTGAACTGTGCGATTTACATCATCGTTCAACTGTGAAGGACATTTTGCACACGTGGAAGAAATCGGATCAAAAAGCAGATCAAAGGGCCAGGGCTGCAACGGCAGGTTTGGTTGAGGATGAAACGGCTACAGATTGTCAACCGGAGGGAGAAATCAAGATGGCGTCAACAAACGAAAATGACTTTGCTGAAATTCATGAAAGTGTGGTGGTGTCGAATGATGCAAAGTTGGTGGAGGACGGAGTAAGACAGGTGCCGTTCGCAAATGAAGAGTGGCGGGCGTCGATGCAGACCACGGCCAACGAAATTTTTAATGCGAAAGCAACTCGTATGGAGCAACGAATTACGGACAGGGTGGATTCGGCAGTGTCTGGGATGGAAAAGAAGTTCGGCGCTCTAATGACTGATATGCTCCACATGTTGCAGCCATTGTTAGCCAATGAAGAAGAAAAATCATTGAAAAAATTAGGAGCCGACGTGTCTGTTGTGACGGACATCAAGTCGTCAGCTGCGATGCAGTCACCAACTATGCAGTCGCCGTGCCGTCAGGAGGCGCCACGTGTCGGGGATGTTAAGACTGCGTCTAGATCCAAGTCCGGCGGCCGTACGGACCTAGTGAAGAGCTCGGCGAAGAAAGGAAAATCGTCTAGGGCGTCCGCTCGCAGGTCAGGAAATGACAGTACTCTATTGGCCGCTCCCGGTGTGGGGAATAGCAGTTCATATGAGCACTCAAGCGGACAATCACGCAAAACTGTAGGAGTAGTAAAGTCCAGTGAGGACAAATTTACGAAACTACTAGACATAATGAGCTCGTTTATGGCGTCAAACACGACGGGCGTCAAGTCGCCGCATGTCGCTGTGTTGTCGCCAATGCGTGAAGAGAACAGTCCCGTTGCCGCTCAGTCGTCACCGTGTCGCCGCCACGTGTCGCCGGACCGTCACCGTGTGTCGCCAGCCAGTCGCCATTGTGTCGCCGCCTGTTCCTCACCTACTAACTACGTGTCACCGGACAGTCGCCGTGTGTCGCCAGTCTGTCGCCGCATGTCGCCGATTGAAAGGCAGTCATCATTACGTCTGGAAGATGCTCATCATTTGAGTTCAAGTATGGAATTTACACCCACCAAGGGTGATTCTGGAGTTGAGAATGATTCAAGGAAGAGGAGAGGAAAGGTGGCTTCAAGTATAGAAAAAGGGTTGTCTAAAAGAAGAAAAGCTAGTGAAGAGCACAATAACGGAGCTTCTGAGAGTAGCGACGAGACGGAAGGGGATAACACAGATGACCCGTTCAATGAAGGCCCAGGTTATATCCCGTGGGCGGAATTTACGGAGGTGGCACTCAAGCATTTGAGACACACTCGGTTTTTCAAGGAAGGGCCTCCGCCAGTGGAGGATGCAGAGGATCCACCCATGGATACGTTGGCAAATGAGGGATGTTATAAGCAGCGCACCTCCCATCTGCCGCAATCAGCAGTTTTGTTTCGGCAACTACTAAACACTGAGTCGTTAACTAGGAAAAATGAACTGCCTGTGACTTGTTCGAAACCCCTGCCACCGCATGACCCGAAGAAAACACATATGTTTTTCAAATCAGTCGGAAAAGGAGCCCCGAATAAGAATAGATTCCGGACCTACAAGGAAGCCGAGTATGTAACGGAACGGTGTAATACCGAGTTGGATTCGGTTCTCAAGAACCCCTCCTTCATTAAAACTCCTGCTCAACAATTTGAAGAGGATGATGTCATGTTGAGAGCCAGCATGAGAGCAAGCTCTCAAGCAGAGCTTATTTACTCGTCATCAACGGCGGCTTTGAAGGCGATGGCGTTGATCAACCCGGAGCTCAGGGAAAATAAAACAATTAGGGAATGTATGCATCTTCTTAAACGAGCGTCTTCATTCCACAAGGATAGTTTAAATTGGCAATGCCGGCTACTCATGAACAATGCTTTTCGGCGTCGAGACGCACTCCTAGAATCTGCAACTGGGGTCCCGGCGGATGTAGTGGGCAAGTTGAGACTTTTGCCAGTTCATGGCTCTGGAGACTTGTTTAATGAACAGTTACTTGTATTGGCTCCAGAACTCAGGGCGAAGGTTCGCCCGCCTCGAACATCGGTCAGCACGAACCCTGGAAGCTCTCGAAGCAAGACACCATATGCAAAAACCCAACACCCAGCATCCGGACATTGGAATGAGCCATATGGAGGAAAGGGTAGCAACAAAAAGCCAGTGGACAAGTCAAGGGATCGTTCGCCCTTTCGTGACCATCCCCCCTCCTCGTCGCGCGGGAAAGGATCAGGGAGTTACCAGCGTGGCCGAGGATCGTTCCATGGAAGGGGTAAAAGACCTCCACGTCAGTGACTGGCCATGGTCGGGGCGCCCCCCCATTCACCGTCAGGTGGGGGGAAGGATTGCCAGACATCTGGGACATTGGAAGAGGATTGCGTCGGACCCATTCGTCATCCAAACTTTGGAAGAGGGATACACACCGCCATTTGTAACCATGCTTGTAACTACAAACTGCCCGCCAGACTGGCTGGTAAGACGTTCCGAAATCCCAGAACTTATCAAGGAAGTCAGTCTGCTGGTTGTGAAGGGGGCGGTAGAAGAAGCACCTCCCGGTCCAGGTTTTTGGAGTCCAGCAAGGGTGATTCCGAAGAAGGGAGGAGGATCCAGAGTTATATTCAATCTTCGGAAACTCAATCAACACCTCGCAAAGGAACATTTCCAGATGGAATCGATCGAATCAATTCGAGACTCGCTCCAGCACGAAGAGTATACCATTTCGATCGACCTCGAGGATGCGTATCTGCACGTTCCCCTCAATCCTACGATTCGACATCTGTTCCGCCTTGTGGCGGGGGGGGAAATCGTTCCAATGGAAATCTCTTCCCTTCGGCTTAGCGACGGCTCCATACGTGTTTACTCGAATGCTGAAACCAGTGCTTGCATACCTGCACCTACATCACATCAAAGCTCATGCATATTTGGACGATTGGCTTGTCCGAAACAAGGACTGTTTTCTTCTGACTCAGCAGTGGGAAATGTGCAGCTCCCTGTTCTCACATTTAGGTCTTGGTATAAACCTCAAGAAGTCCAGGCCAGTTCCAAGCACTTGTTTTGTGTTCCTGGGTGCAGAGTTCAACACTGTAAAAATGTTGGTAAAGCCAACGCTGGAGAGGTTCGTCAAGACGAGAACGTCGGTGAAGACATTCGTCCGAAGGACCAGGGTAACGGCGAAGGAGTTGGCATCGCTCATTGGACTCTTGGACTCCAGCGCCAGACTTGTACCCTTAGGCCACTGGCGAGTGAAACCGATTCACTGGTTTCGGAAGACAGCGTGGCAGCCACGGAACAGTTGGATGGACATCATTCCGCTACGAGACCTCCCGAGGCAAAGCTTGGCGTGGTGGACGGTGAAGGAAAACCTTCAAGTGGGAGTGCCCATTCACGAGCCCGTTCCAGAGTTGCTCCTGTTTTCGGACGCCTCCCTGTCAGGTTGGGGTGCTCACCTTGCCGGAGAGACTGCATCAGGCGTTTGGAGCGAAGAGGAGAAGGGCCTGCATATCAATGTCCTGGAACTCAGAGCAGTTTGGCGAGCCCTCCTTGCCTGGAAGTTAAGGCTGAGAGGTCAGGCAGTGGGCATCATGTGCGACAATGCCACGGCTGTTGCGTATGTGAAGAAAGGTGGGGGCACGCATTCGAAATGTCTTATGGAAGAAGCCTCCATCCTCTTCGAGATCTGCATGCGGTACGAAATCTCGCCGGTTCCTCGCCACATAGCAGGAAGTCTCAACGTGTGGGCGGACGAGTTGTCCCGGGGTTCACAAGTGCCGACTACGGAATGGATGTTGGACCCTCAAGTTTGCAAATCCCTGTTTCGTCAGTGGGGAACCCCGTCGGTGGATCTGTTCGCAACCCACTACAACACTCAGCTCCCATGTTTTGTGTCCCCGTTCCCGGATGCGCGGGCCTGGGCAACGGACGCGTTGTCAATAAGCTGGGAAGGACTGAATGCGTACCTGTTCCCGCCGTTCAAACTCCTGTTGAAGGTGGTCAACAAGTTGAGAGTGGCCAAAGGACAGTTCATCCTAGTAGCCCCCTGGTGGCCAGCAGCTCCATGGTTCCCAGAGCTGATGGAGCTGAAAAAGACGGAGCCGATCCCTCTGCCAATCACAGAGAGCTTCTTAACCCAGCATCGTGGGAGAACCCTGCACCAAAACCCTTCCATGCTGAATCTTCAAGGGTGGAAACTCTGAGGAAGAATTTGGTGAAGGAGGGATTTAAGGAGGTAGTGGCTTCCAGGATTACAAAGTGTTTGAGGGAGTCCTCGCAACGTAACTACAATGCCAAATGGAAAAAGTGGTTCGAGTGGTGTGTAAAGTCAGACTGCGACCCATGCAACCCGGACCTACGAATGCTGACTTTGTTCTTTGAAGAGCTATTTACCAAAGGCTTGTCCCCAAGTGCTATCAAGGGCTATCGTTCGGCCATTAACTCGGTGCTGACATGCGTAGGGGATCCAAAGACTGTTTCCAATGTGGTGGTTTCCAAACAGATGACAGCCTTTGAAAATGCAAGACCAAGACAAACGAAATTGTTCCCCAAATGGAATCTGCCGTTGGTGCTAAAAAGTTTAATGGGCACCCCATATGAGCCAGCTAGAAATGCGTCCATTCTATCTCTATCCCAGAAGACGGTATTTCTAGTCGCTTTGGCCTCGGCAGCACGTCAAAGTGAGTTGGCAGCCTTCACCAGGGATGACGGTCATATTCGATTTTCCAAAGACTGGTCGGAGGTATTTTTGACGTTTCCGGCCCATTTCCGAGCGAAAAATTGCAAACCGGGAACAATACCAAAGCCGGTACGGATTAAAGCTCTAAAAGGATGTGGACAACCAGGGAACCAGGAACGTTTGCAGTGTCCCATTAGAGCGTTGCGGTTCTACCTATCCAAAACAGATAATAAAGAAAGAGGACTGCAAGTTCATAACAAGCATACGCCACTGTGTTTGGATGTGGACTCAAACAGTGGTGAGATTATGGATAAGGGAGTGTCACCCTTCAAGTTGGGGAAATGGATCTGTGCCGTAATTAAAAGAGCATACTTGAACGGACAGGATCACGAAGATCTCCCCGCTACAGTTAGAGCGCATGAGCTACGGGCATTAGCCGCATCATGGGCGTATGGTTGTGGCACACCTTTGGACGAGGTGGTAACAGCGTGCTCTTGGAATAGCAGTACCACCTTCATCAAACATTACCTGCGGGAAACTTGTGGGCTTAGAGGAGAGAATGTGGTGAGGGGTCATGTGGTGGCAGGAAAGGAGCTCTAATGACGTTCCACCGGATGGGGTCACCCTTAGTGCAGACGGAGGTACACACTGGTGAATGAACTATAGTGCTAACTCAGACTGAGGGAGTCACCTCGAGTGTAGACTAGGGACACCCAGTCAACTGAGCACGGCAGTGAAGTAACTGGAAGAGGAGACGAGGCCACCTGTGTAGAAGTGGTAAGTTGACTTATTCCATGTTAAAACAGTAATAGGCAAGCTCTCCCGGGTTCAGTGAGGTTTTTCCCCACCGCCTGAATGACAAATTCAGCATAATTACTGAAGTAAGTATTTGCAGGTAGTAAGAAACGATAATTTTAAAAGGTAAAATTAGTTTTTACTAACCTAAATACTTACTTCAGTAAGAACCCGCCCGCCTCCCCGCATTCACTGAAAGGAGAGTTCAAAATGTGATAAGGGGAACAAACAAGATGGCGGCCTCCTAGTTACGAGTAGCAGCGCCCCTGGCGGGAGAGGAGAGAAAGTTTGGATACAAGCTAAAAAAGGGAGTTTTTTAGTTGATAAATGAGCAGTGATAGCGTAAAATGATGATTTTAAGCATAATTACTGAAGTAAGTATTTAGGTTAGTAAAAACTAATTTTACCTTTTAAAATTATCGTGTTCCTTGAATGCCTAGAATAGTCAAATTAGGGCAAATGTTCTAAATAATTTTTTTTTCCTGGGGCTCAGCATAATCAGAAAATAAATCTCTGTGTCCTGAGTAGAAACTCAGGTGCCATTTAGCTGTGATAAGCAGAAATTGTAATTCTCTCCCTGGCGTGTTTGTATAAGAGTGTGGACTTATATACTATCACACCAGCTGCATGATAGGAGTTTCCTGCAGTCCAAACCCTCTAAACCTATCCAGCCCTTGTTATTATAAATCATTCTTGCATTTCACACAATTGATGCAAACTCTTTTCATTATATAAAATAGCCAAATGCTTAACCTCAAAATTACACCTTCAGCAGTCTCTGAATTTATGAAAAAACACATGGGATTCTCGGAGAGGGAAGGGAACTAACGTTGAACTGAAAAGAGAAGGGAGGGGTATTGATTTTTGAAAGGGGAAGAAGTGCGGTAAGGGTTCTAACTTCATGTTTCACACTTCATGTTTTATGTTCTCACTTACAATCTCAAGTTTGCTTAAGGTCATCCTTCTTTGCTATGTCTATGCACCATGTCAGCATATTATATCTACAGTAGTGGACAGTTTGTGAAACTAGTTTGTTGATGGAGTACAGCAACATTCTACAGCATGAGAAAAGCTTCTTTAAAACGTACAGTAGACTACCTGCCAGAGGCGCCTCAAGCCTTAAAAACGTGGTAGGGCATGTTCTGAAATATTCCCTCCCCCCCTCCCCCCCCCAACGGGATATTTTTAATAACGTTTGAAAATATAGTTTGACAACCACATAGGGTGCTTCTTTTTTAACACTCAACAAAAAAAAAATACTTTTAGGGCTGATTAGTGCTGGGTCCGAAACGGTTATTTTTTCCCATGAAGTTACTGTGTCATGGCTGGTCTGGTGATTACGGTCGTGGCTATCTAACGTAAAAACTATAATAAACTTTTCATTATTTCTTTAATCTTCACCACTAGTACTCAAACCACTTTCGTACATGCTTGTATTTCCCCATTTCTAACCCATAGTTGCTTACGTCGCTGCACGCCTTTGCTACTTTGGAAAAGTCAAGTCAAGGAAGGTCTAATAACAAACAGCTAAATGGTTGGGCGCTATGAGCCTGCGTCACAACTCGCAAGTGCTTCACTTCATTCTAAGCATGTCACCGACTCGCAGCTTGCATAACCAAAACTACATGAAGTCAATGATACATAACTAACAGCAATTAGTTTTTAATGGCCATTGACTGGACAAAATAATAAAAATAAGCCATACGAGCAATGTAAACATACTATACAGCGATTTTTACTGTTAAAAGTGGTGGGGCCAAATAGACTAAACTAAAAAAAGTGGTGGGGCCACACCCCCCCCCCCCCCCCCACTCGTCTTCGGCCCCTATGCTACCTGCAGCAAGTTAGATCGCTCGCCTCTTTTTGTACATATCCCAAATCTAACACAGTGGCTAATAAAAGTGGGACATATTTCATAGTACACACGATTACTACTAAATATGAAACAATTCACATTTCCGTAACACGGAAATAACCAGTGTATAAACTTTAGTCGTTTCTTAAGTACTATTTGTAGATTAATACTAGAACAAATAGTTTGATTATAGTCACAGTTCTGCAGAGCGCGATGATAATGAGAAATCATCCGATATCGATCAATTTTTTTTTGGGGTAGGGGGGAACAATTCTGTGATTTACACTAACTCCACAACAACCTTCATAATGTCAGCCATTCTACGGTGAGCAAGAGAAAATTAGGCGTTTGAAGATTTCAGGTTAAGTTCACTCTCCAAAATAGCGAATCGAAACAAAGCTTGCTATGACAAGGACGAAAGCATGCTATTTATGGCTGCATATCAGCAACGGAATTATCTTGAGACAAACTGCTTTTGGTATTGTAGCTAGAATTTCCAGGACTAGCCAGTTAATGCTTCAGCTTAGGTGCTGGTTTTCACGCAGTACTAGAATAAAAAAAATGGTAATTATTTTGGTCTTGGTTGTAGTCCTTTATTTGCTCAAGAATTGAGTTGTTTGATTTGCCGTTTGATGGTGTACGTTTTTTTACACATATAGCTACTAATTCAGGTGTTTTATTTAACCCACAGGTTTCCGAAGTTTACTATTTGGCAAATTTGGCACTGCTCGGTCTCTTTCAAATGCTGTTGGAAGTTCGCTGTCAACCGATAAAGATCAACCAAGTGTAACAGGTTAGTACATAGATTCCTGTTTTTATAGTCGAATGTGGACAGCTATTTTGGACAGAGATTTATTTTGAAGGTAAATTCAGATAATAGAAGAATTTCCAATACAAGCATAATAGCAGAATACCCACTAAAATAACAGAAGAACACCACTGAATACCAATGTTAAGAGTTGAGGGACTTTGGTTATTATGCTAAATGTCCATCATGCTAGCAGTCCAGTCACGCTTCATTCCATCACGCTAACAATGTGCCATTATAACACTGTGGCTGTGATATCTGGCTAATCTGATAACCCATACACTTCAGCATGACTTAATTTCGACAACCAGTAGCATGCAGAGAGGATGCAAGGGAACAATGCCCCTGTCCATTTAAAAAAAAACTACCCTTTTTGTTATTAAAGTTTATGGTTCAGTAACATTGTTGTTTTGTAAAACCAAGCAAGTGACATCTGCAAATTTTACTGTAAGTATATGATTCCAACAAAGACGTATTGGCGACATCATGATCTAAATCATGTGCATTTAAAAATGTGTACTCACAAAATTGATTGTGCCCTTTTACAAAAGTTTTCCCTCTGCCCTCTCGGGGAAAGGGGAGGAGGGGTCTGTACATGCAACTGTTCATAACCCACACTTTTTGATAACCTATCACTTTTTATGGGGTATACCCAACCCCTACTTCACCAAGTGATATTACATTTACAATGACCGAGTTTTCATATCTACACAACAAAAATTCAATCTATACACCCCAACGTAAAACCAAAGCATTCGTGACTGATGATATTTTTTGTACCTACACGTTAACAAAAATGACGTAATGGTTGTCCTAATCTGGACATAACACTGTGTATGAACGGCCAACTTTTTTTCCCGACGAAACCAAAAACTACTGACTTCTAAATATACCTGGAATTACAACCAAAGCCTACTGCACGTTTTACACCTCTAACCTTTAATCCACAAACACTTGAAATATGAAAAATACAGTCAGCTTTACTGGAAACACGAAATTCGACAATGTGAAGAGAAGGAAAAAAATGTGTTTAATGGAGCAATTCTGGGTGTTAACAGGAAGTTTGTGAGCGAATGTTTCCCATTCAGGAAGTTCAGCCATTATTATGAAAATTTCAATATTAATTGATTGCCAACAAACTCAGGCATTGTTCAATGCAGGCAATGCCACTCCACGGGAGTGGAAACCCTCTTTTAAATTTCTTTACCTCAGAGTGTCACTGCCTGCTGTCTCACGAAACCTGGGTTAAATCACCACAACCTGGCGAAACTCGTGATTATTCTACGGTTAACTTTCACTCATAAAGTTAGTTTTATTTTCATTTTGGTGTGGGAACTACGGTACCAGATTTTAGCCTCATATGTTGTACAGTTTGTTGTTTAAGTTCGTCAGTATCCTCTGAATCTTAAAATGGACCATCAATTAGACTCATGGACAAGTGCAGATACTACACCACAATATTAGGGTGCGTTTATGCATTACGCGCTCTCCGAATGCTATTTGCTAGTCAACCCATTGGCGTAACAAAGCGTCTCTGGGCCCATAGGCAAAATTTATGGTCGGGCCCTCTCCCATTTATTGCCTTTTCCCCCCCCCCCCCCAAATCTTTGACCTTTTCGACTGTCTTGGTCCAAATGATACACATACGTACATTGTTTGGTTAACGTTACCCGAACAACCAACAACTTTTCAGCCATGAAAATTACTTTGTATAATGCAAACAAGCAATAATGTTAAAAAAATTTACAAAAAACATGTCTGTGTGGTATTTTTTAGGCTACTTAACAATCGAATTATTATAAGCTTTGCTTAATAGCGAAATTATTACACTTGTTAAATAGGAACTGGGACTTCCTTATCACATATTGCGTTTCGAACGAGACATTTACGTATCATAGTTAGTTCACTACTCGAGGCTCCTAAGGCGATACTTTCGGAATGCTTTTCTCAATGCAAAAATATCAATGATGTTGTCCATTACCATATTTCGACGCCTGGTGGGCCACCGAGTTGCAGAGGCCTGTAAGCAATGCTTACCTAGCCTACCTGTACGTTATGCCACTGAGTCAACCGTTATTTATTTATGATCAGTTTCCCGTTGCTACTAAATGAATGCGGTAATAGATAACGAATTGTATGTATTATAAATAACAACACGGACAAAGAACAAAGTGCTACAGTAATTTTAAACATTGCTACAAGATTGTTATCATTTCACGCTATTTCCAAAATTTGCTATTCTCCTTCAAAGTACAGCGTCTAGCAATGATCAAACGTCGGTAGAATAAATAGCTTCTCGCAGCGAGAATTCAAAATTCAACATGGCGTCCGTTTCGTGGCTGTCTTATCGAAGACAAACCATCGAATGCCGGAATACAAAAAACAGTTGTCTTCTACTGCAGTAAAAATTGTTTTCATGTTGTCATAAATCGACGCTCAAATGTTGGAAGCATCGTACGCCGTGTCACGAGGAGAAGATTTGCGTCTGCGTCGTTGCCATGGTTACTAATACGTATAGACACGAAAGCCACATACTCAGGTAAAGGCGAGAAGCAACCATCAGATTTAATATTGATCAAGTAAAAGCTAGTGAGCGAGAAAACTGTCGTTGCACAAACGAGCGCTTACTCATGTTAGTTTGTTTACCTTAGAAGTAATAGGCAATTTAATTAATGGGTTAAAAAAGAATATTCCTTCCGTTTATTACAACTGATGATATCGGAAAGTTGCCAAGATATTAGATAACATACCACTTCCTGCAGTATATTCAGTTTTTTTTCTCTTCCATTTCAGAACTACTAAAGCAAAAGATTGAGACCAGTGATGGAGTTATACATGCAGGTAATGCAAAATATTTGCTTATGTTATAGGCTTTGTGGTGGTTTGTTGACTTTGATGAATCAAATGTCCTTGAAATTTTAGTGGTTTGCTTTCTATTTGTTGGTTCTTTTAAGTATTAAGTTGGTTTGAATGGGTAGATGGGCTGTAGGGGTAAATGTGAATAGAATAGTGACCGTGTTAATCAAATTATTGTTTTACTTGCTTACTATCGTACTTTTTAATTTAAATTTAATTTTAAATAATTTTTGTTTGTTATGCATATTTTATACTTTTACTTATTTAAAGATTATTTTTTATTGTTTATTTAATGAGCTACAGCAGGTCTTGTTTTTAGTTATTGTTATTTTGCCATTCACTGATAAGCCTTGTTTATTCAGTTTATCATTAAGGTATTACAATTTATAATTGTTTATTTATTTATTTGTTTTGCTAATTTATCATTTATTTATTTCGCTTGTGTGGTTGGAAGTTTTGTCTTTACTCCACTTCGTTTAAGAAGAGATGCCTGTTTGGAGGGAAGGTTACTCTGCATGGCTGGGGGTTCCTTGACAGCTGCAGTTGGGAGGGGTAAATCTTGAATGTTGTTGACAGGCGTGTAAGAATGCTCAGTAAGACTGAGCAAAAGTTCTTATTTTCTTATTTGTACAAACAAGATGGAGAGCCCAACTGGATAATGATAAATAAATACAAATACAAACCTTTTTCTGTTGCCTTTTGAACTTAAATATCTTACTACCTGAGTGAGAATTGAACCCTCGACCTTAGAGATGAAACGCAGAAGCTTTACGGCTAAGCCATACTGACACAGCCAAAAGGGAACAGCCATATGCAGCATTTAACACGCACACATTCACATGTAAGCTGACACTGCATTAAGGCTGAGTTTTGGTTTTTAAGACTTTCTTTACAGTTTTCAAATAAACAGTAACTCTGAACTGCATGCATTTATGTAGTATAGTCGACAAGGACATTATTATAATTGTTCATTTCTACTAAAATATACCGAATTTGCGCCAGTCATACTTAATACATTTCAAATTTTAAAAATAAAGGGAGAAATGTGCTGGATCAACTCTCTGGGGAAAGGGGTGACTAGGGTGTAATGCCCCACCTAATTACTGTCTTTTGTTTGTACCGTCAACTGCTACCACCGTCGGTCAAATCGACAGCATACCCGTTACACAAAATATACAACAGAATGTTTGCTACGAGAAAGGTTCCTGCATATTTTACGTCAAGGCAACCCGTATCCACCAATATTATGATTATGATACACTGTGTTTTAATTGCCATTTAACATGAAATTATTCGAACGATTTTCGACTAAAATGAACTCCTCCATGTATCCTAATTAACTTTAATAGATTCACTTAGGCTTTACTGAAAGGTGGTGATGTCTCTTTTCCACCATATAAATACATATGTAAATCTATTTCCTGTGCCATTTGGACTTAAATGTCAGACTGTTTGAGCAGGAAATGAACCCTCGACCTTTGAGACCAGAGGTCGAAGGTAGAGGGTCAATTCCTGCGCAGATAGTTTGACATTTAAGCTCAAAAAGGTAACGGAAATAGGTTTGTACCTGTGTTTATTGATCACTAATCGAGCCGATTTGTTTTCTGTCCAGTTTATATCCTTTCCACCAAGGCTAATTACATTTATTTATTAGAAAACAAAAACGAACTTGTTTGAGCGTTAAGTAAGGTTTTAACTGACCCGTAGTCAAAACAGCACAGGAACACAAATAAACTTTCCTGTAAGGTTTCAGATAATGAGTATTGCTGTACTGCTTAGTCCACGTGAAACCTTACTGCTGTATTCAAATGTTTTAACCACTTGTACTTTGGAACACGATAGATCAACTAATGATTGGTGCATTCTACTTGGATAAACCACATCGTTGGAAAATGTTTAAGAACTAATCGTCTTAGTGTGCTTAGCACAGCTATACAGGTAATTCAGGGTTTGTGCAAGTTCTTGAAAATCTGGATATGTCCTGGAAAGTAATAATCGAATTCCATGCCTGGAAAAGTGCTTGCAAGTTTTGAAAAGTTATATATGTATCATCAGTAGGGTGACGAATGGAAAGCTGACGTCATGACTGAAGAACATTGAAAAAATTTAGCCAAGAAAGTAGTCGAGTCGAGTGTGTAGCCTTACATTATTCTTCGTTTGTTTGGGCATGAAATGTTTGAAAATTGGGCTCTTACTTTAATTGTATTTACCTTTATAATGGTTGGATACAGCGGTAAGGTTTCAGCAACACTGCAGTATCCGAAACCTTACAGGAAAGTTTATTTGTGTTCCTTTGCTGTTTCGACTTCAGATTAGTTAAACCTTACCTAAAGCATCAAAGTATTTCTTTTGTTTTCTAATTCGTGCTACTTTGGCGTACTATGCAGTTTCGATTAGATTGTTTTAATGGTTTGTATCTTTATCAATTACGGTTTGCAAAAACCAATATGGAAACAAACCCCTTTATCTTCAGTCTACGTCTTGCAGCTGGCATTCGATGATTGGCATTGTTGCATAATAACAATGTTTAAAACAACGTAAAACAATCAATCTGGTCGTTTAGAGCTGCTGCCTAACTCCTGAACAATTTGAGCAGTTGGAAAAGGCCGAATGGAAAGGGCATATCTACTGAGAAATACCTGTAAAACAAGCTAAGGACCAGCTTTATAGGACGAATAGTTTGATCTGTAGATAGCGTAGTACAAACGTATCGTGCCAACATGTACAACAAGAAGCCAAAAATGAAAATCATGGGAGGGTGAGGTCAATATTATCAATAGGGGGCCTCCTATGGCCGTATAAAGATAAAAGTGGTAATGTCGTAGTAGTCAAACAACTTAGGTGTTTTCATGGTTAGCATCATTTCATACTAGATTGATTAGGTGGTATACGTCAACCATTAAAGGTCAATGGCATAATGTGATTACCACTTGTTTATTACAACAATAGCCCTTTTTATTTAACTCTCCTTAATACAAAAAGAACAATTAAAATCCGTTGTACACACCGTTTTATTCCTTAAAAAAAAAAGATTTTGAAATTTGCCAATTTGAGTGCCATTTCTTGCTACGAGATGCCGTTGTTAGCGAAGTATGTTAACCGATTAAACTTGTACGCGTATATTTTTTATTTGTTTCCTATAAAGAACAAACATTTGATAAAAGAAAAGGTAAAAATAATCTGAAAAATGCACGAGTTATTTAAACTGCAGTTAGGTTAACACACTTTGCTGACACTTTGCTGCCTCTTATGGCAAGAAATGGTATTAAAATTGGGAAATCTCAGTCTTTCTTTTTATTGCATAAAATGCCGTTTGCAACGGGTTCTTATTGTATTTAAGACAGTTAAAAAAAATCTGTTAATATTCTAAACAAGTGTAAATCACCTAATATGCCCTTTAATAGTCATCACTTTACTGCAATGCTGTGGATGTGTGCAATGTGTGCATGCTGTGCAATGTGTGACCCTGCATCAAGAGAAACATCACCATACTTGGTTATTTTTACTGTAGTTAAATTGGCTCAATTATCTTATGCATGCCAAACGATGTTTATTTACAGACACAGTTATATTCCATCTGAGATATGTCTGGAAGGTCTGCATGATGTTATTTACAAATGGTGTTTTCCGTAAATTATTTATTTGTGGCCGGGTCCTCAATTGTAGCCTGTCGCTAACTGTAGCCGGGTGTTTCCCCAATCATGAATTATTAGCAGCCGGTCCCTAATTGTAGCCGGGTCTCTAGTTGTATCCGAGTCAAAATGGCTTGATTTTGAAAAAAAAAATTCTTATTTACTAATGGTTCTGCCATGTTTAGATTTATTAAAGCATAATGGTAATCCATTCATGTGATATTATTTACCATTTTTAATGTCAGACACTTGTTCTACATGTATTGCTACCATAAATTTCCTTTCTAAATTCGGAGTAGCTGGTCTCTAGTTATAGCCAGGTCAATAGGGGTTGATTTTCAACCTGTAGCCCGGGCTACAAATAGAGAATTTATGCTATTTACAGACACAGTTATATTCCAGCTGAAATATGTCTGGAAGGTCTTGACAATTCGAAGTAATCAATCAATCATTTCATGACGTCGTGCTTTCTTTTATAGGAAACCACAGTGTGAAAGTGGCTGATATAGAACCATTACTGAGACGTTTCATGGAGACCTTAAAATCCACTGGTAAGTTTTCGAAGCAAGCGTATATTGGAAACTTAGGCACAGTGCAAAAAAAACTTGATTGCTTAGGTGGTAAACTAA
>JAHWFP010012589.1:30021-57454 GCA_023313725.1 Lithobius niger
AATTTGTTGTAGAGAAGGCTGGGGATGAAATGTCACTGGTACCTCGAAAAGTATCGGAACCAAGTAAGTCACCTGTAGTTAACGTAGATTTTTTATCCAGTCCTTAGACATTTTATAAATGGCTCCAGCACTTTTGCAATGTGCAGTGCTGTGTGCAGTCAAGTGTCGTCTTTGTTAGAGCAAACCACGGCCATTTATGTTGGGACATGACTAAACTATCCGACCAGACCTACAACAATCTTTGAGGGGCATAAAGTATGTCTACTTGGTGACTTTCTGAATGTTAGCAAGTGACGGTTGTACGTTCGGCGAGCCGGCAGAGCATGGTGTTAGAAGATCGGTTGCAACATTTGTGTGTAACTGACAACTAGTGGTGAATTTAAATTAACAGTTTTATTTTCACGTACTTCTATGTGGCAAATTTTTAGGGAACGGTCTTTGCTGGGGAAGAGCGGGCTTTCTCGAGTGGGTCAAAAATTCTTACGCCCCACCAAGGAAGTGGGGTTGGGTGTCACACACAAAAAAAACACTGAGTAAACTAAATGAAAAATATATTTTTGGCCCTCAAAAATTATACAATCAGCAATCATAATTTCTAAAACACCTTAATTTTGACCCCACCCGATGTAAGTGTTTATAAGTTTTTGTAGCTGTTAGTATCAATACTAGCTCACATATTTTTTCGAAAAGTTTTCTACATTTTGATACATGATTTATTTTTTTGATAAATTTTCTAAATTTAATACATAGCTCCTCTGCTTCTTTGTTTTTCACGTGCTGGTTGTGTCAGGGGTGTGGATATACAAGCAAACTGTGCTTGAAATTTTTGCATGAGCCCTATCTTTTCATCCCAAACGAGGCTAGTTATCCTTACAACAGGTTTCTTGTCTGTGTGGATGCCACCTGTTTAACTTGGCTGCAGGAAATTATCTATCCCTGTTTCAGTAGGCGTAACAAAAGTTTATTTTTTTGGAAGGGAGATCAGATTATTTATGGAACCTGAGTGAGAGTGGGGCAGATTTTTTCAGGTTCTTGAAGGGGGGAGGGGGGTATAATCTAAAATTTGGTGGTCACATTTTCATTTTCATTTCCTTGCACAAAGTTTAAAGTCAGATGTGTAATTTTTCTTTCTGTTCTTTTTGGGAAGAACATCCCTCTACTGCTGCTAATGGCAACAGCGAAAATACCACGAATCAGCACTATTTGTGGCCATATTTCATAACCTAGTGGGGCATGCAAATCTGTTTGCAAGGTCCAGTGGTTAGGTTAGTATAGGAGTGGCATTGGTTTGTAGCAATGATGAATATGCTGGAAAGCTCCCCACCCTCACCACAACTCACCAAAGTAGTTCCTAAACATAGGGTGTATTTTGTGATCTCTCACCGTGATGTGACCAGTGAAGCATCGAACTCACCGATCCAGGAGGCAGTTTTTCCGCGGTTTCCGCCAACTAAAGATGGTGGATCAGTAGTTGTTCTGCACTAGAATTATTTATACAAACGTGATTAACAAACGGTGGAGATTGCCATCACAGAGAGTGTCTCCATTAATGTAAAAAAAAAGCTAACCATTACAGCTGTGTTGTTAATGGTGTTGCTAAGCAGTTTTAAGTTGAATACTGGCTGATAAATATGTTAATCATTTGTAAGTACCTAACTACAAGTGATTAACATATTTATTAGCCGGTATTCAACTTAAAACTGCTTAGCAACACCCTTAACAACCCATTATAACGGTTAGTATACGATGCATGCTCTCAAAATGCTTCACTGCCACTTTACTCACGGCCACTTTGTTGTTCTCTGCTCTTCTCTGCCATGCAATGTTCTCTCCAAATAGACTAGCTTGCATTGCATTCTGTGTGGACTCTATAAAAATCGTGTGGATAATAAAGTATTGACAAAATGGGTAACAAGTTAGAGAAAACTTCCCCAAAAGGCTTTACTATTACGTTATGTATAAGTGTTCCTCGGAACTTGGCGTTCTTTTCACCAGTTTTGGTTTTTGATATGATATTAAGTTTGTCTAGGCCATGAGTATAATTTTAAAAAATGCAATTTAATGCTAAATAAACCAATGACTTAATTTAGTGAAATTAATCTACTGAGTTGCTCCTTATTGCGATGTTCTTATTGCTATCTCAGCAGCAATAAACATTTGACCCTCCTCTGGGTGTGATGAGGGTTGGGAGTGCTTGCCATTTGGGTTCATGAGGTGGTACCCTGCTTGGCATCAAGGGGAGCTAAAACATTAAAAAAAATTTGAAACAGGTTGAAATTAGATATTCTTATTTTATTTTTTGTTTCGTTAAGAGCGTATCCAAAAGAGCGTAAAGAACGTAAACAAAATTCATTCAGTCTTCTGATAACAATATTATGTACTGTGTTATGTACTGTATTGCAACAAGAGCCTGTCCTCTAAACAGTCACAGTATTTTCCATCTTTCTCCAGAGATAATGGCTAACCGTTTGTTCTCCTCATGCTGTTTGAGCAATACTAAGTGTTTTGTTGTAGGCCTTTCTTGCAACAACACCCTAATTTGCATCTGCATACAGTTTTCTACTGGCTTTCTCAGTCAGGTCATGCTTTGCACTGAGGAGCATTGATTGCTGCTTTCAGTTTCAATGTTAGGTAAGCTTGTTAGTTCGTTAGTTTAGTCCTACTAATAGTTGTGATGGCATCTGTCCTGTGGTGGCTAGTTTCGTTGACCTGTGCCCTATTCATCTAAGGGCTTCTGGACTAAACTAAAATCGGGGTCAACCGTGGACCAACGCGAACAGAGCTCAAGGACTAATCACGGACTACTTACGAATTCAGATATTCCTCCGCTTTGTTTACGTCTTCTTGGCTTAGCTTAGGCTAGCGGCCAAACGTAAGGGAAAGCAACTTGCAATATTTTTAGACTCGAATAACGTTGTTTTTTATCATTGGTGATAATAAACAGGGAAGGGGAAAATGGCCAGGTGGGGGAGGCGCCCGCCCACGGTTGCACTTTGATTTTTAAGTGTTTAATTAGTTTATTAAAACCTTAAAAGTAAGGAAATTGGACTTTTGAGTGATTCTGGTAGCAAGAACTTAACAATCGTTTTAAATTCGGATTACTTTTTTTTACAGGCTATTCATAACCGGGATGAGCAACGGAGGGGGAGGGCTTTGGTTTTAACATTTTACGTATTTTTTACGTTGGTTTCGTCCTTTTTTTTTTGTTTGGTTTCTTTCTCTTTTATTTTGCTTTCGTTCATTGTTATAATCTGCGCTATACAAATAAGAACGTAAGCAAAATAAAAGGGAATGAAAGGAAAAAAAAAAAGAGGACGAAACCAAAAAAAAAAACTATTAGTTTATTTTAATAGAAAAAAAAAGGAAAGGGGTCTCTTTAGTGAATCTGGAGGCAACAATTTACAATCATTTTGGAATCAGATTAGGCTATTTTTTGTTAAACAGGTGGTTAATAATGAAGGAGGGGAAGTAGGGAGGGGGTGTTGGGTTTTGGTTTTTAATATTTTATTAGTTTATTGAAAACAAAAAAAAAACAAGGAACTTGGTCTCTTTCCTGAATTTGGTGGCCCTGAAAAAGGCCGTTTTTTCAGCAGACGGTAATGAATGTGTTTATTCAGCAATATCTTCAATTCCACTCAAAGCAGAGTCACTTTCCTCTTCCATACTTGAATCTTCGTCACTTGATCCATTAACGGTAAATTGAAGTTTCTCAACAATAATATCAGACAAGCCGTCTGATTTCCACATTGCTGACTGCGTGAAGTCGTCGTAAATTTTCAGCCGCGATCGTTTACCGACGGAGCCAGGACGCCTTTTCCCGGGAGTTGTCAAGCGGCCCGCACTTGAACGGAACTCGGCCTTTATACTGAAGATGGAAGTCTTCGAAATTCCAGTTAATTCTGCTGTTTCAGCTACAATGGCCTTCACGCTTTTAAGTGGATCCTTTTGCCGAAGTTTGCTGTACACATTCAAAACCGTCTGCTTCTGAGAGCTTGTCAAAGCCTTTCCTGCAGCCTGGCGCTTGAAAAACGTGACCGGAGAGGAAGCAGCCATCTTGATTTTGGTCGATTGGCGGAGAAAAACGCAATATTTTGGCTTTTAATAAACTGCAGTGTATGAGTAATTTGTGTCGCTGTAATCAGGCTTACTAATCCACATTATTCATATGAAAGTTTGTTTTGGGCGATTAGCTATTAATAACTAATGTAATAACGTTTTTACATGCGCACTATTTCTCTTTGGTGCAGGGGTGAAGCATCGCGTGGTAGTGATTCGGCCACCTACCTGTTCGCGTTGGTCCACGCTTGACCCCGATTTTAGTTTAGGCTTTCCTTCTATCTATGCTGCCTTTACAGCCGTGAGATAAAATTGGTTCAGGCATTCAGTGACCCCAATGGCTTGCATAAAAATGTGATAGTTACTGTTGTGTCTGATTCAGTTTTCTCGTAGGGACTGCAAGTCATGCATTACTTGGCCAGTTTCCTCTTCAGTATTGTTGTTATGCCATGAGGTTTTGTCACATAGCCTTTGCTTGACCAGCATGGAAAATTGGCAGGTTGTATTTCCTCAAAACTGCAGAGATGACAGCGCTAATGTTATACATCACAAGTCGGTTTATCATTGCGATTTTGTATTGCCGTGTTGCTTTTCTTCCTTGGAGCTTCATTTTGTAGCACTTTGGTTGTGGTGCACAGCTCATCGACAGCCTGAGTATATTTGCGTCAGTTGTGGGGTAACAGTCTTGGTAATCACTTAGACTACAGTTAAACAACCACACTCCTCTACTACTTGACTGTGGCGTTCTCTTCACCAGGTTGTAGCAGGTCTTCTTTCTGCTACTTTACGTGATATGAAATTGGATTTGGTTTTTTTTTCCCGTTTCGCATTCCACTACACAACCACACGGTTGAAGTTTCAGAATCCATCTTTCCAGGAAGTGTGTCAAGCGATTTCTTTATCTTTTACTTGTTGAAAATCAACTGCAGACTTTTTGGTCCTTGATAAGCTGTAATTTTGTACCATACAGACGTGAATTATTCAGTTCCCACAGACTACAGTGAGTCCATTTTTTTCTGTTTTGATGAGATTCTGTTCTGTGTTTGTCAGAACTTTACTAGCAAAAATGCAAATGCATGTCTCGTGACTATTACTTGTTTCATGACTATTGTCACTGATGGAGAACTGCATATGGCTCCGAGCTGGTATTTCCTACCAGTGTTGTCTTCGCATCTACATTATTATTACGCAGAATTAGGGCCATTGGGTGCATCATCACGTCACATCAAGTGCGAGCATGGACACCATCTATTGGCGCCCCTGTAAAACTACAATGACTCTAACAAGGCCAGCTTAGATTGAAGCTCTATTGCTCGCTTACAAAAGGCCAAGCAACTTGCTGCTTTTCCTGTAGTGGTTAAATTATGGGTTGGTTAGGTATTTGGAAAGGGGGAGGAATGCACTAAAACGTAATTTTTAGACAAGTAAAAAATTAATTAACACCATTCTTAAACAAAAGTATTGATTTCGTTTATTGAATACAAGTGATCTTACATTGCGGAATTAAAAAAAACCAGTACGAATTAGGCAGTGGTGAAATGAATCACAGGATGTGACAAAGGAAATGAAGCGATAGTGAGCGAAGGGAATGAAAATTAGCGTTTGTTTAGCCTTCAGTAAGATTGATGTCATTTGTGTTCACTCAGCATTGCCAGACCCAACAATGCTTATTGAATGACTTAATTCAGTTCTGAAAAGTGGTCTTCTGAGACCAGTTGAAATGTTTCAAAATAAAAATCAAGAAGCAGTGCATCCAACACCACCCATGCAGAACACGGGCTTCTGCTAGGTTTTTGTTGTAAAAAGCCACTTCTGAAGTGGACTTCAGCATCTTCTTCACCTTTGAGAAGATTTCTTCTTGCTTTCCACTCCAGGACCCCTAGTCTCGAGTTGTGCTTTTCAAATCGCATGCGGTTTTACCAAAAAGTGCGCTAAAATCATGGCTCGCCCATTCAATCGCACGTGACTTTTGATAAAACCACATGCGATTTGAAAACGATCAAGTCGAGACTAAGCCCCCAGATCTGCTCTTCTCTTATAAGACGTAATGGTTTGACTGCAGGAGCATGGTTGCAGGTAAAGATGCACGGTAGTTGGTAAAACCCAGAAAGCTTTACAGTTTTGCAAGGTTTTCTGGCTGTGGTGCTTCCACAAATTTGTTTAATTAAATGCTAAATTTCTTGTACCACTTTTGAGCATAGTGAAATGTATCCTGCGTGGAGATGCGAGTTTATTTCAGCATCTGGACTGATCAGCTGTTTTAGTTAAAAATCGGTGTTTTCCTAATCCATGATGCAAGTCTTTAAATTCAGCTACGACGCTTGACAGATCTGCTGCTGTTAGGTAGTTTGCTTGTAGGCAACTTCGTCCAAATTAGCGGATTTGGCATATTTTTAATATCAGCGACTGTAATTTTTTTTGAGTATAATCCTGTTTGTCTTTAATCCTGCTTTAAATATTCCCTTATGCGGATGCACTCATGAAGTTGTCTATTCGAGTGTAGTGCCCGTGTTTGCTGCGATCTTTTCGCTCTACACATTTCGTTGTAGTATGAGATTCTTCCACTCAACAGGACAAACGACTCACAGTTGGGTTTTCTAACATCTTTACTGCATATAAGCTCAAACTTTCGTTCACTTGCAGTCGCTGGCTTCACAGACGAATCCTCAACTCCAACTACTATGCGTGCTTGCCTCGATGCGGAAGCGCGACTATAGACGCACTGGGAGGTGTGCTCTCAAGGTGTGCGGTGGCGGTGTGCATCCTCATAGTAGTGTCAGTGGTTGCTGGTGAATCAGTCACCAGTGGTGTAGCGTTTGCAGGAAACTCACCGTATGATGACACGTTTCCTTGCACTATCAGTGAAAAAACATGTCGCTATAACACTTGTAGACTCTACACAGTTACTGTTAGCGTCTACGGCGGGATATTTACGTGTTTTTTGCACTCGTAGTGGAAAGAAACACGGCATCATACCGTCAGTTTTCTGCAAACATAATGTGGAACAGACTATAGCGCAGGTATCACCATCCGTCTTCAGTGTTCTGAAGATTGCGCATACCTCTAGGTAAGTGAGAAGTAAGAGCAGGGCTTTATTTTGTGTATCATCTGGAATGTTGATTCCATGTGAAAGTTCAATCCTGTGGACGTAGTTAGTTCTGATGGTCTGATTTTTGCACAAAATAACAAAAATAGCTGGTAGCTGTCGAGTGCCAGATGTTGTATACCTAGTGAAGTGAACTTCATGTTGAGCTCCTGTAAAACAAGCGCTCACTCAGAGAGCGTGCCAGAAGAAGGACGTAGGTATACTTAACTCTCACATGCCACAATGCTGCACCATGCAGCCATAACAGGATTCTAGGGAAGACAAATAGCTTTAATGAAGCTACTAAAAATTATGATTTAACTGAATTAAAAGATGTTTACGGAATCACAAACTATTAAGACATTTATTTTAGTTTCAGCTCGAAGAGATGACCCTCCTCCTAAGCCGAAAGGTACTTCCAACAACAATTATATATTGCAGTTCTAAAATGAATTAAGAACCCTGCGTTCTTAATACAAGTTGTCATGTTTCAGAGACTAGCTGGTGGTCCTGTCCTGTCTTCAGTTTGCCTCCTGCTAGCTCCTCCCAGGTTATACCATGTGAAAATAAGACGTCATGTCCAGAAGGTTTGAGGTGCTGTGCACTCGTACAAGGAGTATCTAAACAAAAGATCTGCGTACCCAAACCCCAGGAAGGTAAGCTCGGTAAAGAATTCCAGTTTTGAAGACCTCATCATGACCGTTGTTATTTAGAAGAAAACTAACCACTGAAGTTATATATCTACGATGACCCATACAAAAAAAACTCCTTGAAAAAAAAAAATGAACCTAAATAGGGAACACCTTTGTAGATTAAAAAATTCCAGTTCTGAACTTGAAAAAACTGGTCCTAATTTACGAAAATATAAAAAAAAAATAAAACGAAAAGCTTTAACTTTGTTTGTAGTAGTCGTCATGCCACATGTAAAACTTTTACTTTCATGTGTGGCATTGTGACTAAACCAAGCAAAAGTTGGAATTTTTAAAGGTTTTTTTTTCAAAAAATGTAGCAAATTCATACCCTATTTGGTTTCAAAGGTCTAGGATTAAATTCTTGCCTGGCAAATCTGACGTTTAGGTCCAAAAGACAATGGAAGTAGGTTTGGATACATATTTATTTATTTAATTAAATTTACTCTTTCACCCAAAGAAAGCATTAAAAGTAAAAATAACGTAAAAAATAACGTAAATACCTTTCTTGAAATATTGCCTAGTTCTTTTAATATGTGTGATTAATTTTCCCATTAAGCCTCAATCCCCCCTCCCTTAATTTTTACATTATTTTCCATGCCTCAATTGCTCATTAACCAGTGTAAGAAAGTACGTTCACCAATATATGCTGTGTTTTTCTTTGATTTTAGGCGTTGTCGGCAAGTTTTTTGGTGTTTATGATACAGCTGAAGGAGTGCCATTTGTAAAAGGCCCTGATGTGCTACAAGGAAAAAGCTCTTTTCCAATAGATGGTATGCTTGTAGAACGAAATTTTGATAGTTAGAAGGATTGAATGGATTAAGTAAATAGCAAAAGGGGAAATAAAAAAAAACTTTAACACCTACAACATGATGTTCATAGTTACAGGGCTAGAATATTCCTAGCATTTTGAGTGAGTAAGTTGATAGACGCAATGTGCCATCAACACAGACACCCACACATTAAGTCGAAGTAATTTTATTTCACTGTAGGTACCGTACAAAGGTTTTTCAAAATACGGCTTCGCACAGAACGCTTTTTTCACAACTGGTTGTAAAGACAGTATTCCAAACGGAGAAAAAATTAAAAAAAAAAACAAGATTTAAATATAAAGCAAAAATTCCGTACCGTGACCTGGGGGATTTAGAATTTTGTTAAGTGGGTGATGTGCCAAAATTTGTATAACAAAATGCATTTTTTTTTGCTTTGGTTTTAACAGTGACCCCATCTTCCCCTCTCCTTTTTAATAATGAAAAAACGGTCGCACCGTCTGCACTGCTTCTTTTCCCATTCATCCAGCTAATAATACTACATCATAGGACATTCAAATTGTAAACACATACATTTTAAGCAGGAAGGGAAAAGGTGGATCCAGCATTTGTACCATGCTGGAGGCATACCGAATTTATGGGCTTCTGCGTGACCGGCACATTGCCTCTTTCAAGGAAATGAAATTCTGGTCCTTCTGGATGTGTGATTAATGAACACTTACATGAAAATTAAGCAATACTGACGTAACGATATTTTGAAGGCATCACCAGCCCTCTTAAATCATCCTGTTTAGAACTGTTCGAACAGAAAGGTCACGAGATGCTCCTGAGCCTTGTTGAGTTGTTGCTGGACACAGGTTTCTACTGGTACTTTTTGAATGAAAATTGAATATAAATTGTTCAAAGAGTTTCGTCTTGAGTGTACAGTTTGGTATTTTTGTTTGATGCACTTTGAGATTCTCAACTTGCTTTTAATCAGGTTTCTCAGATAGAGCGGAATTTGGGTATAATCACAGGCATAGTGTTAGACACGATAAATTTAAACTGATACGAAAAGTAAACACACTATTGACTTAATGATACCTAAAAAGCTTATCCAATTCTCATTATCCTCATGTTTGAAACTGTTAAACAGTTTTCATTGACGTGATAGCTTATTCTTGTTTCATCTCATTCTGTTGTTGGTAGCTGCTTCTGGCCAGTGAGTTGCTGCTGTTGGAAGATTTAATGACATTCGTAATAGAACCCCGATACAAATTTGTTTTGCTATCATAACCATTGCCAATTCTTGAGGTGGTGTTTTCTTTCAATTTTATTAAACCAGAATACAATACTTGTTTAGGCGGATTTGCATACCAGACAGTTGTAAACCCTTCCACTCCAGATATACGTGCAGAAGGAATCTTATGCTAAAATCTGATGTGTGCATAGGTTGGCAGCACGATTCGATCTTGATATCTCTTGGATTTGAGACACAGCCCCTAACAACTGCACTGTGCTTTGCTCGCCTGGGGGCTCCCATGGAACCCTCTTTTGTTTTGCCTTTTTATTTTAGTTTGTAGACGTACATCCTGGTGTGGAAGGGGTAATGTGGTAGACTTCAAGTCAATGGTAATAGGAATAGGACAGGTTACAATTTGAAAGTAATGTGTGACATAGAGCCTACCTCCCACTCGAGACCAGTTGTAACTTCATTTACGAGTCTTCCGTTGACGCATTCAACAGTCAACAATGAAAGACTAGCATAAATGTATGTATTCAATTTCTGACGAATAGCATTACAAGTCAGCATTGAAACATGCAGCAGTTACCATAGACTCCTTACTAAATACCAAAATATTTAAATAAATGCGGATCACGTCTATTTACGTTGCCTTCTCAAGCCCGTTTGGCTTTCGTTCGGTTTAACCAAAATATTTGATTCTAAAATGTGAAGGGCATCTGCTAGCTACAAAAAGGGAAATTATGTCTCCTTTATAAAGGAGAAATTATTTAGGACCTGCCACAGTTAGCTAGTGAAATTGTTGATCTCGGTGCTTTCGTCTCGCACGACCGAAATAACCAGACAAATCCAAACGCCCTGCTCAGTTTCCAAGCCTTCATTAAAGTTTATCAGGATTAAACACACATGCAGCTATTATAAATGCCTTTCTTAAATTAGGAGTGTATAATAGGAGCTGGGGGAGGGGGTGCCCCATAAGTTCAGATGTACTGGTGGTTTCAAAATGGCATCGTTTTACTCAGGAAAGTAGGTACAACCAGTCCTCAGTTGGAACTATGCGCTACAAAACAAACTTGAGATGAAGCAATAGTATGGATGGGGAAAAGAAGTTTCAAATTTCAATGCAGGCCCTATTCCCACGATCAAGTGTCCTCATAGATTCTTGAATGAACCATTGCTTAATAAGGATTACAGTTGTTATTTTACGATCTTTTTTATGATTTTGCATTGGTGTTTTATAGCAATATATGTTATTTTTTCAGTTTAATTGGGTCAATTCTTTCAGTGGGTCGTTTGTGTTTTTGATTAGCTAGTAAATTCTTCATTATGTATTTGGTCAGACTTCGAAAATTGCAATGCCATACCTCGGCGAAATTTTATCATTTTGAAGGGTTCTGTAAATTCTGGGCATCAAGATTTACGTAATGTAAAACAAACAAAAAAAACCCATACACTTTTGTCTGCAATAATGCACAGTATACTGTGAAGAAAATTCCATACATTTAATACTAAACATCTACAAAGCAAACTAACGAATGACAAACTGCTCAATGAACACATTTCACAATACAAATAAATTGTCTGGACACATGATAAAACATAATGGATTTGCAGCCCGTTTTGTTGAACCAAAATGACCGATGCAAGCATTTCCTCCAAGAAAAATAACGTGAAGAGACAAGCTGTAAACCCTGTCTTGACAGGAAAGTAAAATCCAAAACTTTAAACTTGAATAAAAGTCTGTAAGGGACATTCACAGAAGCAGTAACAGACCAGTGACGTGGTGACATTAAACCATTTGGGACTCAACAAAATGCAGCTAGGTAGTCGTTGTCACCTTCCAGTTGCATATACCTCAAATTATGATGACATGGGATGACGTGTATAAAGTATTGATAAGTCATCTGGTTTTTTTTCGTATCTTAAGTTAAAACTACTGTCGGAAAGGTGTTTCTGTGCTGCCATTCACAATGTGTTTGCCGTCAAAAATTGATAGGATACTATTTGAATACATATTGTATTTCCTTCCGTTCAGGGGTGGTACGACTGGTGCGTAATTTGCTGAACCACTTTTTGGCACACAATTTTAAAATATCACAATACAAACACAAAAATACAGCTGCTGTCATCAACCCCTTGAAGCAGCAGTATGAAACGCAGGTGCGATGCGAGCCTGAAGGCTACCCTGCCGAGCTTTGATGAGCAGTGTTTGACTCGCTAGGATCAATATTATTGAGCACAAATGAATAATTAAACTTTCCCCTACCCTGCAAAGGATTGTGAGCTTGACCTAGAGAAGAAGGTTTGGGAAATGGAAGTAAAAGAAATACTTAAATACATGGTGATATGCAAAGCAAGCTTCAGCAAGTGGTCAACACCAAACATTTAATAAAGCCCAACACATCCAACCCACTGCAAATTTCGTAAAAGTAAGTTTAGTAGGCCAGTATTAACAGAATAGGAAATACCGCCTACGTACGTAAGGAGAGTATGGATAGTAGCCGTCATCTATATATTAACTAAAATGGAAAACCTTAAAAATACGTTCAAAGCATGCCTCCAGAAGCCAGATAAGACCTTGCAGTACTAGAAATTGTTTCAGCTTCCGGGGCTCTGCCCTGGATCTACTGGGCAACTTACAGCGCTCCCCGAAGGCCCTTAGCTGATGTAACATTTTAATTTTATTTCAAAAGTACGATGAGGTGCAACATTGCAGTTACATCAAATCAACACAGTTGACAGATTGTATATGCATACGTTGGTTGGAGAGAAGGATAGGTTAGTTTGGTTTATATTTTCAAAAACTTAAACCCTGCGACGGCCTCCCTGATGTTGGCTTCTCCCACGTACACTCGAAACTAAAAGACATATATTTCCAGTGGTCCAATACTACTGCTCTCGGGGTCATCAATTTGCTAACTTTTAAAGAGCAGTGCATATCAAAGAATTTTGATCCTTCTACTTCTACAAAGTTCCTTACCTGAAAAATATCAAACTTATAGCAAAATTTAGAATTGCTTAATGCTTCAAAGAGAAAAAAGTGCTATAACATCGAAGGAAAAGCGGTTCTGTGAGCCTATATGCCAGCACGTCCCTTCATCATGCATGATGCCATGCTACAGCACCATCTCTTGTAAAATTTGAGTAATACGTTGTGTTAATTAAGAATTAGGATTTTTCAACCTTGCGTTGAACCCGTAATGTTAATCCAATTCGGATAAATTACGATTTGGTAAATACATTTAGATAAAGTTTCATGAAACAAATCTGTGGAAGACTGGTTCAGACTTCAGACATTCATAAGCAGTTGCATGCTCACAAACAAATAGACACACAAACAGAACATTGCCAATACGTGCTTCTTGCTATGAAAATGTGCCTAAACACTTATTTTGAAGAATTCTTTGAGTTTTCTAGGAACAGAGATTAACCTGAAGTTTCTTCTTCTTTTTTTTTTGCTAAAGGCTAACTCCATCCGTACATTATTCTATAAGTCAACAGTAATACATAAGCCACTTTTGCACCTAGAGAGGATGTAAAAGAGAATGAACCTTTACTGATTTTGTATTTCAGTGTCAGATCAAGAAATCAAGATGAACGATAAAGATATTATATTAGGTAAGTAGTTATTACTACACTTAAATTGAAATGGAATTACTGAGGCACCCAGAACAACAGCAATCCAACCAAAACAAAAGTAATTTCCAGGCGTTACTTCAGGGACCGATCATCTTGTCATGCATTAGTTATTGTGGGCTAAAACACAGATACTGTAACAGTTGAGATGGTTACATATGTAAAACAACGATTATCCTGTAGTAATTGCACAAAACACATATTCTTTGTGGCTTGATGCCACAACATGGTTTTCTTTTGGATGACTACGACCTTGGTTATATTTCAAACGCTTAAGGTGAAAATTTGTTTATAACAAGCAGACGTTGCTTATCCAAAACCTGGCACTCGTTAACGGCCGGTGAGTAATCGAGGAAATGCGGTACTCATCGACATGAACCTCTACTCGTTTCAATATTTTCTATAATAGTCCAGTTATTTTCTTCTCCCAGGACGCCTCAGCAATACTCACTTTTTGCTTCTATCACTAATTAGGGGTTGGAAAACAAATCTGTTGCAACTTAGTGAGAGGTTTTAAATTCATGTTGTAATGCACACCAACAGCCTAACCTAACACAAGAAGATAGGTGCACCAATACTGGTGCACATGACGAGACGAGGGGAATTAGGTGCAAACGGGGAGGGCAAAGCTTTTATAGTGTAAATTAGAAAAAAAAATAGTAGTTTAGGATTTAGAATTTATTGTCTTCGAATTTCTCATAATAGCAAGGTGCTGACTTTACAGTCATATGCTACCAAGGCTCAACTAGTGGATGTATGTACATATTTCAAATGGAACTATCTAGCATCGCATTTATGTGCTGTAATAGACTGTAAAAATAAGTACGGCCAGTTAGCAACACACTAGTAACAGTCTTGTGTAACACGGTTTTGTAAAAAAAACTTTATTTTTTCAAATGCGACATAATTTGCACCTGGTAATCGTTAGAGCTCAGATAAAAAAAAAAATTTACTATCAACTACTCTAGCAGATGACTTCTGTAGCATTCCAGAGATAATGTCTAATAATTCAGTGTTAAGAATTCAGTGTTAACTCTGCAAAATGAAAAGAATAAAATTAGGAATTTGAACCAATTCATCAGGTGCATACGTTTATTGTTAAAGTTCATATCTAATAAAATTATGACTCATTTAACTAACAGCTGCTAGTTAATGAATTGTACATTGAACTTAGAAGGTGCTTGCTTTCAGTATACCACATTAAATTAAAAACAATGATATTAATGAAAATAACGGTGAAACATACAGAGCAAGTTGTAAGGCTGCCTGAAAAATACGTAAAATCTGTGAAACTAGAAAAACTCATGTAACACAGTTCCACAAAGCATTATTCGTTTTGCAACCTTCCATTCGCCCGTCGACAGCTTTCTTAATTAAAATTACTACACAGTTTAGTTCATTTGGTGGAATCACTGGAACTGAGCTTGTAGTTTGTACCACGCTATTACATTTAACGATGGTCATACTTTCCTTTTACAATTTGTTGGGTAAAAATAGGAAGAACACAAGGTGCCAGTCAAAGCTCTACATTGATGGTTCCTACCCAACAAGCCACGAATAATAAATATGCAGAGAAGGGAGTGTTGAAGTGAGACTTAAATATGTTGAGCAGAACAGGAGTTAAGCAGAGGGCGTTTTTTTTTATCAAAGCACTTATTGATTCCCATGGAAATGACCTGGTTGTGATTGGGGATTTTAACTTACCCGGCATCACCTGGGGACTAGGTAATGATCACTTATCACCCTTCGAACATGATTTCATTGATACCATCACCAGCCGCAATATCACCCAACTCGTCAATTTCCCCACTCGCTTTCGTGGCAATCAAACACCTCATATTCTCGATCTCGTCCTCGCCTCCCATTCTAGTTCTGCCGTCGAAAGTGTCTCATCCACTCCCCCACTTGGAAACAGCGACCACTGTTGCCTGCATATCTTCATCAGTTGCTCTCCCAATAACAAGGCACACAAACCTGTTCTGAACTTTCATCGTGCAAACCACGAAGGTATCAGCGACGATATCATCAATGCCGATCTTGCCAGCTCAATGGCTTCTCTTGATGTGGACCAAGCGTGGGACCTTTGCCTCCGCACTATCAGCCAAGCCATTCTAAATCACACCCCACACTTCTCAAATCTGGTGCTAAACAAGTCTAAGCTACCGTGGCTTAATCATGATTGCCGCACAGCAATTAGGACAAAAAGAAGGAACTGGGACATCTACACCCAGTCTAAAAGCCCCCACGACTACGAGACCTACAAAGCCAGCCGCAACACATGTATCTCCAGCCTGCGTCACGCAAGGCGCAAGTATGAAGAAGAGATCGCCAACTGCGCTTCTTCCATCCCAAAACGATTTTGGGGATACGTCAATCGTAATAAAAAAACACATTCCCCGATTGTAAGTCTGGAAGACGAGCACGGCAGTCTTGTCACTAAACCAACCGCTAAGGCATCTGTCCTTAACACTTACTTTGGGTCGGTTTTCAAAACAAATCCACCAATTGAGTTACCGAAAAGATCGATTATCCACACCTCTGTAATCGATGATATTGAAGTTGCAGAAGATGAAGTGAAACACATCCTGCTCAATGTCAACAGTAGATCTGCTCCAGGTCCAGATGGTCTCCACCCAGTTATTCTGAAAGAGTCAGCCTCCGCACTCTGTTCGCCATTAACAGCACTTTTCCAGAAGTCAATTTGTTTGGGCAAAGTACCTACTCAATGGAAGACTGCTCACGTTACACCTATCCATAAAGGAGGATCCAAGACTAATCCATCCAACTATAGGCCAATTAGCCTTACGAGCATTCCAGGCAAAATTCTCGAAAAAATAATCCACAAACAAATTCTAAACTTCCTCGCTGAAAACAATAAACTTCACCCTAATCAATTCGGGGGGATTCCCGGGAGGTCGACAACCCACAACTTAATACATTACCTGGACAAAGTGACACTGTGGATTGACGAGGGCCTCCAAGTCGACACTATATTTTTTGACCTCGCAAAGGCATACGACACAATTCCTCACAACAAGCTAATCGACTGCCTGGCTGACGAAGGCATACAGGGAACACTTCTCGCCTGGATCGGTGACTTTCTGTCAGGAAGACATCAGCGATGTTCAGTCGAGGGAGCTCTGTCAGAGCCTTTACCTGTACGTAGCGGGATTCCGCAGGGAAGTGTGTTAGGGCCACTGTTGTTTGTCATGTTCATCAAATCCCTTTCCTCAAAGATTTCAGTCGACCACGGCATCTTTATGGACGACACTAAACTCTTTGCACCCTCTAACACACCTGAAACTGCTGCTATCCTCCAAGACAACATTCATCATGTTACTAACTGGGTGGAGGACATGAACATGAACCTTAACGAAAATAAGTGTTGTATCCTTAGGTCTGGCAACCAACGTCTTCACACTATCTACGACCTAGGGTCTCATAAACTACTACAAGACAAGGCTTCACAGAAAGATCTTGGCGTCATTCTCGAGGGTGATCTTTCCTTCTCTACACATGTCCAATCTGTTGTAGCCAAGGCCTATGCTGTGCTAGCAGCAGTCCGAAATACATTTGATGAGCTTCAACCAAAGATCTTCCTTAAACTGTACTGTAGTCTTGTTAGAAGCATCATCGAATACGCAAACCAAGCTTGGTGGATCAGACTTGAACGCGACAAGGACAAAGTGGAAAGACTCCAGAGACGTGCTACAAAGCGAGTCATTGGTTTATCCAATCTGCCGTACAGTGAACGTTTACGACGACTCAGACTTCCCACAATGGCTTATCGACGTTCTCGCGGAGACCTTATCTTTGCTTATAAGACTATTAACTCTAATAATCCACTTGAAAAATCTTGGCTTTTTGTCACTGATGATCTTAGAACTAGAAACCACGGAGCTAAGGTTGTGAAACAACGCTGCCGGACATCATTACGACAAGAGTCATTTGCTTTCAGAGTGTGCAATCTGTGGAATAAGCTACCGGCGGAGGTTGTGAAAGCCCCTTCCGTGATCACCTTCAAAAAACGTCTTGATATTGCGTTGCCCTCCTTTATACCGCCCTACGAGTACAAAAATTGGTAGTAGGGGATACTCGACGCCATAAGCCAGCAGGCTTTCTGTCGAATTTTCTTTCAAATTCAAATTCAAATTCATGTGAGCTTTGTTTAATACTTCAATTCGCCAGATATTTAAAGTCTCATGGATCAGCATCTGATCTACATACTATTCTCTGATCCATTTCCTTATAGATGACGACCTTCTATCTTCACCCCAACTCTGGCGTGCATGGCCCTTCCCATCTAACTACTTACATTACAAGATTTTTGAGTTTTAGCACCATGAACACCAATTTGAATAAAAATTTCGTTTCATTGAACATTTTAGCTGCATTTTATCATCTACGCATTTATATTACTGTAAATGCGTTAAACTTTTCGTTATTGTCAAAGGACTTTCGCAAGGTGTCTGGACGTTTATTTACTAGACTTTAAAACTCCATCTGTCCCGACGATTACTCGTAAGCTGCTTACCTGATCAGTATCAAACTTACCAAGTTGAGTACTGATTATGGGAACTGTGCGAAATATCAACTTTTAAAGTACCTAGACACAATAACGACACTAGGTCAAGAATAAATACAACTTGGATAAGATTTTTAAAGCACTCTGAGGATGTTAATGTTTAATCACTTTTGTGTTCATTATCATGCGTCTGTATCAGCGATGTACAAAGTGATCACCATCTTTCTTCTCTGCTTGTAAGATTCACATGCACTGAGGCTAAGACAACATCATGTCTCCTGAGCAATGATGAATAACCGTTTATTCGCTAAATAATAATGCAATAAACTAGATTAGGCCTAGATTTCACATTACTTGATGGAAGCTGAGCGTGTTCTATTCGCCTGCGATGAAATGAGGTCACACTCTGAGCTTCGGTAATTATGTAACTGAAGCTGAGCTCATTCTTAACTCGTACTTTTTGCTTTACTTCAGTTTCGTCTCAACACGCAACTAGGAGCAAGCACTGTGAATCAAGCATGAACACAGACAGCAACACTATTGTTAGCAATGTGGTGATCGTTCAAACTCCTTTACATGTGGTGGGAAAATTAAGATTTTCTTAAGTTTACTGTAAGCCCGCAAATTTAGGGAAGTTCTCATGCCGTATGTATAGAATTAATTGAAATAGGAAGCATGTTTGCCCACGCTTGTGGAGATTATATAAAGTGTCGTATCAGAAGATAACTAATTTACCAAATGCAAGGGGTTTCGGAGCAAACGACATACTCCAGTTCAAAAATTATTTTTCAACCAAGGGGGAATACTTAGTTCGAGATATGACAGTGTTTGAAAAAGGGGATATTTTGGAAATGCGAGCCACAGCATATTGTTTGCTATACTTAGCTTTGCTCACAATTACTGGGATACTTTCTGTAATGTTATAGTGTGACAGGAAGATACAAGTAATTGTGCTGGAGACACCTTGTCATGATTAAGCTTATGAACCACATTTGTTGAATATTTTGCAGGAAATTATGTTTCGAGTATTCAGAACCTGAAATCGGCTCTACAAAAGACATTTGATCAACTTAAACTAGCAGGTAAATTAATTTGTGTATTCAACAGCGTTATTTCGCACACAAGTAAAGTCTGTACAGTGTTGCAAGAATACACGTTTAGTTTCTACCAATGCAGTCCACGTCTACAAACCTTTAATAATAGCGTGTTAAGATTAATTAGATACTTTATAATTTGTTGTCTGGATCGTTACCTTTAACAGACTACATAAGCACTGAATAGATACGAGTGCTTAGGTGTCATTGTTGTTGATGGAGTTCTGGAATGTTAGGAAAAATATGACTGTGCTGCCCTGAACAATGGGTGCATTAAATTTAGATTTATTTGAAAAATCCTGCCACACACAAGAGGAGTTTTTTCTTTAAAAAAGCTCTTATTTTTGGAACAATTTTTTAATTAGGTAAGGGATTTGTTCTGAGTAAATCCTTTTACAGCCACCCTAAACATTTCACGAAATATCTGTCTTCTTAAAAAAAAATTCAAAATAAACGTAAGTCTTTGATTACTTCCTTACACGTATGGATTGGCCAATCGGGTTTATACTAAGCAAACTGGTTCAATCTGATATTGATACAAATATCAATTTTCCACGAAAATACCCCAAAAGTACTGACGATACTGATATAACGTTGGCTAATTCCTCTTTGTAAACATAGTTGTGTACTAGGGATATAGCATTGACTGTGTTACCATAAAACAGTTGTGTAATTTGTTTGTTCAGCTAAAGAGTTAGGGTTACATTAATCCTGACATTAGATTAATGCTGACATTAATAGATTGCCACACTTATGAATTATGTGGAAAATGCATTCATAGATCATCCATTTTAATTTCGTGAGGTGATTACCGAAAGCCATTTGTGGAGGCATTAGGGGAAATGGAACAATTCTGTGTTGTCATTTTAAGTTCATAGCTTAGCAAGCTGCACTGTATTTTTGGTGTCCTTTGTCTTCGATCGCTCTAAGAAACAGCCTGACTAAATGACTTTATAGTTAGCCTTGTTTTTTTTTTCAAATGGCTCTTTCTAGACAGCATACAGTCTAGTTCCCCACAGGCTTAAATACCCTTAACTACTTAGTTTAATTGCAAATTTTTTATGGGATTTTTTTTGATAAACTAAACATTTAAAAAATCGTTATTTTACATACCCTTTCGAGATTTAAATATCCGAAAATTTATTTCGTTTTCCCCTTTATTTTTCTTACCACAGTGCGGCAAGGCAAGGGCTTACCTATATGCCTAGGCGTGAATGTAAGATGCGACCTACCTATCTCCCCCAAACTGCTGCACTGTCGCAAGAGGAGGGCAAAAAAATTCCCATCCCACCTACTGTGCCTCCACAAATGGACTTGACCACGCAACTTTGGTTTGGGATGCTTTAAGAAACTGATTGTGACGACCATTTTGAAAGACAATTGTGAAGTGAAACAAAGAGCAGATAACACAAAAACGTGTATTAGTGAAAACATCTAATATTATTGAGTACATTTTAGCAGCAATATTTTTGAATAGTTTGAGTTCAGTACGGAATATCATATCTGTTGAGTTGTACATACCTTTTTGCACACAAATTTTGTTAATGAATGAACTGGGCTTCATAATTCTTTAGGTTAAGGAAATTTTCATGATTTTTCGCTTTAATTGAGGAAAATTTTCACGTAACAGAGAATAAATTTTTAATGTACTTAAAGACGCATGCACAACCATTGAAAAAAAAGTTATCACTAGGGTGCTGTCTCCCACACGTGCCTGGAACGATGAAAACTACTTACTGCTGCAAGTGACTAACATAGTAGTAGTGGCTGTAGTACGTAGCTGCACCATTTTAGTCCAGAGACATGTGGCATTTCTGCTCCAAGTGCAGTCTAGGCACTTTCGGAGTGTTTTGTGTGTTCTCTTGATGATTTCAGCTCCATTAACTGAGAGATATAGTACGAAATTCATGTGACCTGCCTTGGCACTGCTAAACAGCAGTAGTGAGGTTGCACAGCATAAGCCACCACAGGCATGTATTGGACACTGCACCTTAATGCACACACTAATATGTATGATCACTGACGTGTTAAATGTGTTTATGTTTGTTATTTATGAGATATCAGTTTTTTTTTTCAAAAAGTGTTGGAAACATGAACCTGTGAATGAGTCATGGCTGCATAATTACAGACTGGCTATTTTTATATTTTCTTTTCATTCAACCTGTCATCATCATCGTTTGAACCCTCTTGAAGAAAAAAGCTTATAATTCCAGTGACTTATTGAAAATATAAATTTATGGATCCATGCTGTTGATAATTTACACTATGCATTATTCCTTGTTCTTTCCAATTAATTAAAAAAAAATTAACAGCAGTAATATTTAATGCCCAAGTATGCAAATAAAATGCAAGTGCCCAACCAAATGAAACCAAATGATAAAGTGATTGATGCAGAGCAAAGTCTGCGCCACACTACAAACAAGTATTGTAGAGGCATATGCACAGGTAAGAACCCTCTAATGACTTGTGATAGCTTGCACAATGCGTATGTAATGTTGTTTGGGTTCCTAGTCCCAAGCCACTCGCGGTTCTTCCGTGAATACTTGCTGGTCATTGTGTGGGACCGCCCTAAACAGCTAACATAGGATGGAAAATTGATAACAATTATTGGCCAGCCACCACTTAACAGTCAGTGTAGTGTAACTCTGTGTCTGTTTCATGCCAAAAAGTAAGTGTATTCTGAGAGCACTTCCGCTAATAGGAAGAATGAATGAGCTTCAATAGCCTACAAAAATAACATCAAGAAATTTCAAATGTAAACTGAAATCACTAAGTTCAGTAGTGAATTTTACGTGATGAGTCCTTACACAATGTTGGGAGTCCCTGCACGGAAATTATGGAATCCACCAAGTGCGGCATTGGATGTATGCACGAGATAAAACGAGAATTCATGCAATCTTGATGGTGTCTTGATGTCTGTTGACTGTAATAATGGTAGACTTAACAAATCACACTCCCGTTTTGTCTAGAAGGGTATCATCACCCCGCAACACATTTTGCTAAGTTGTGTAGTATGAAAATTTTAGGAACTTGAAATTATTGAACATGCAATTTAAGAAAACAGTTGAAGTCTGAAGAAGTTTGTCGTAGGATGTATTTATCTTGAAAGCAGATTTATGTAATGAGTAACGGCCATTGATGAAAAGTGATGAAATAATCAGTAAACAGAAAAGCAAAAAAAAAAAATTGCTGTTTTGTACAAAACTATTAAAACTGGAATGGCTGGAAAGATGCTAGAAAGTAATGCTTGGATGCTTGAAGAGTGGCACTTCTATCTTGCAATTATGCCACACATAAAAATTTTACTTTCGGAGGGGGGGAGGGGCTCTCTAAAAACTTGGGGCATTAGACGAGCAGCTGCCTAAACCAACTACTGACAAAGTTGTCCTGTTAAATCACAGAAAACTTACGTAAAAGCAGATACCGTGTAAATTGCGCATTAATTGTTGTTTCTACGTTAAGATCTATTTATTATTTACAAGTCATGATGAATCACTGCATTACAGTTACTGCTTTTCTTTAGCTTCAGCTGTAATGCATGAAATCCTTTGCACAAGGAAAATTAGAGTTTTCAACCTAATATCTCGATCTCAGTATTCTTGTCTCGTCTTTACTAGTCCCATGTAGCTGTTGAATTTCACGAATTGCTGAAATTACTTCTTTCATCTCTAATTAAGACTCAGGCAATTTGATTTCTGTAAACTAAGAGACCCAAGTAAGACTATATGCAAATCACCTAAGACCCAAGCGATTTGACTTGTGTAAATCACTAATCGTCATTGGCCTAGACGTTTTCATCATGAAAGAATTCTTCTTTTAAATAATGACGACAAATAATACATAGAAAAAAAATTAATCAGACAACCAAGGAGCCAGACATAGCCAGATAATTGTTATTCATCAAAAGGTGATATACAGGTTGACCGTATGCAACACATCCAAAATAGAAACCAATTTTAATATGTGGTAGCTAGAGACCAATTTTTATATGCTAGAAGTTATTTTGATCTATTCCGGGATTATACAGGGTGGTCCACAAAAAACTGACGGCCCAACAATTTCTAAGTCTAACCATTCTAGTTAGCACCTCTCATAACCAGGAGAGGACAGAAATCAAATGTAATGAAATGGAAAGATTTCTGTCTTCTCCTGTTTCTGAGGGGTGCTAACTAGACAATTTTCTAATTTCTAAAATTTTTGGTCGTCAGTTTTTTGTGGTTCACCCTGTATTATGTACATCTCAATCAAATTGGGACTCCCATGCTCAGCCGTTGGGGACTCCATTTTTCCCACTCTCACTGGTTCATTCAAGCGGAAGTGCATTGACAGCAAGGCCAACTGAGATAAAGGATAAGAGCCTGACATGCGACACGAAGCTTTTATCCAAATCTGCCTTGGTTGAAGTATCCTTACACCGACTCAATGAGACCTCAGTCTTAGTTGGGTATAGTGCAAGAAGGTAAGTCACTTTAACTGATCATGGCTCCAAACATTTCTTGATTTTAACCTCAATCCTTGAAAAATCTTGTACAAAAATCTTGGATCTTTGTATGAAAGTTTTTGTACGAACACTGTAAGGCCACCGTATTTAATATGAACACAGAAATAATCAATTCAGTCGCACGTTCAATCCACGGGGTTCATCCTAGGAGTGTGGTGTTTTTCGTGCCTTAATGGGATGTGAAGTATTTTAACCTGTCCTTGAAATTCTTAGGGAATAATCTTGGATCTTCATAAGAAATTTCAGTGTTATAATTTTCATCACAAAACTAATCAAATAAGTCACACTTTTAATACATGGTGTGCCTTCTTGTAGTATGATATTTGTATGCATTAATGAGTGTGAATTGTATTAAATGCACGTTATCGATTTTAAGCCTAACATCGATTATTAATTTGTACCATTATTTTCTGTCTACGGTAGATATCAAAGGTCTCGACAAGCAGGACATGATCTCAATGGGTAATGATATTGAACATGTTATCGCAACAGCAATTAAGAAGCATAATGCCTACACAAAAGGTAACAAACATTATATTTCTTGACTTGTTATTAATTTTCTACAGCGTACATACAGTAATGCGGAGTGGCGACACTAAAATAAACCAGTCAAGGCAGCAAGGCCTGGCACCATGTTGGCTTGGATGGTCAAATGCGTCAGGAGTTAATTCAAATAACACAAAAGCTAATTCGTTTTATCACATTTTTTCTCCCAGCGTCGTAATTAGCTTTTTCCAAGGAGGGGTGCAAGGTTAAAATATTGGGCCCTCCAACGACTAAATGATTTGGCGTTATAGTTGTAGCCTACTTTATAGTGCATATTTGTAAGAATTAGGTCATCTAAATTTGGGGCCAAGTTAATTTGCAAACTTTGCACTCACCTTATTTGCAGCATTGTTTCCCCCCCCCCCCCCCTGCCCTCCAGGAGCAGACTGATTTGGTCCAAGAGAATTTGCTCCGGAACCAAATTATCTGGGACCAAATCGACAGAACCACATTGTTGCTTACCGTCCCTGCTCCCACAGCTGCCACCCCATTTTACATCAGTTTGGGCCTTAAGTTTAATATACCCTACCATTCGAAACACACTTTCAGTTTATCAAAGTTAATCACTTAGCTTTGCATTTTCTGCTTGTACATTTTTTTCTTTGTGTGCAGATTTGGGTGAAATTGGACCTTTTTTGTATTACTCACAAAGTCACATTAATCATCTTCGGATAGCTAATGTTCTTTCATTAGCATGTGTAGTTTTTAGAATGAAATTAAATGTTCTAAGAAATGCTATACTCTCCTTGAATGGCGTAGCTTGTCCTGAATTCCACGAAATAAACGATTGAAAACCGGAAAACTTCTATGGGGATGAATGGGTAGGCACGAAAAAATGTTGGTGGGTATTGCCGCCCGATTTTGCTGTAGATTTTCGTTTCAGAGCCGCATTTAGTGGCGCTGGACTAACATATGCTCCCCCTCCCCCTCCCCTGCTTTTCGTCCTCACAATTTTCTCTTCCCCTCCCTGCCCTGTCCAATTTTTCTGTCTCTGGCTTTATTGTTTTCCTGGTATTGAACTAAACTTAAAGTTCAGTGTAAAAATCATAGAGTTGCTATTTGGCATTAAGCCTATGTTTTCAGGTAGTAAATGGATATGCTAAAACTTCTTAAAACTTAAGAAATAATACCTAACTAGGCTTTATTTTTTTTTCAGGGTTTAATCAGTTAGTAAATGGATATGCTATTACTTCTTTGAACTTAAGAAATAATACTTAACTTGATATTATTTTTTTTTCAGGGTTTAATAAGTGGAAACAGAAGACCAAAATCCAAATAGTGTTCAGCAGTAAGTTTCTTGATCTCTGAACACTTTCGTTTCTTTGTTATTCCATTCTGTGCAACCTTCTAGAGGTTTTAGCCCTGTAGAACCAAGGGCTTTAACAAAAGGTTTGATTACCTGATGAGACCAAGGCAACCACCAGATAAAGAAAGTAAACTCTGTTAAATAAGTGGGCGATGTTTCTGTTTGGATTTTAATAAATGGTTTGATTACCTGATGAGAACAAGGTAAACATCAGATAAAGAAGGTAAACTCTATTAAATAAATGGGTTGGCTGATATTACTGTTTGAATTTTAACAAAGGGCTTGATTACCTGATGAGACCAAGGTAAACACCAGATAAAGAAGGTAAACTATGTTAAATAAATGGGTGAGCTGATGTTTCTACTACTTCTGAGTATTGTTTGCATTTTGTAATATGTTGAATAACGGTTTTAATTCAGATAATACCAAAGAAGAAAAGCCACCTCCCTTGTTTTGTTTGTAAAGGATGCGCACTTAAAACTAAAGAAATAAAACTTAGCTAAAACCTAAAACAACTTAGCTTAGTACTAAAACTTAAAACTGAGTTAAATACATTATACACCTTTGTGTTTTTTTTCTGACCAAGAAAAAGGCCAGAAAAGCCAAGATGTGCGAAATAGGATTGTTTACACTGAAGTGTATAACTCATGATTTATGCAAATATTCGAAAGGTCACGCGTACGAGTTTCAAAAACAAACAACGACCGATCCGAAGCAGTAGAGTTCCAGAACACAGGAAGCCTGATGAAGATAGTTGGTGTTTGAACATACAACTAGTGTTTAAATGACTCGAAAATTAGCAGCAATGTGAATAATTATGAATCATTATTGAAGTTCGAGTATTGCATAACTCATGAGCCCACAGTAACCCACAGTTCTTTCATTAACATGTATAATGCAGGTTGCTCACTTGAAACTTTCAAAATCCAGGACCTATGTCAAACATCACATAGCTATGGTACTCAGGGTCTGTACTCGAATTATACTCGGATTAATGCAATATTGTAAGATTTATTTATTAGCATGAGGGCGTACATCAGTGGTCTGTTTGGCCCTGTCTCTTTCCTTTCTATGCATCTGTCAATAAAGTAGGCTTATCTTATTTCACGTTAATAAAAAAGAAGAATTATTATTATAATGGCTCCATCAGTTACTTCGCTTGTCTAAAGTCCGAATAAATACCAAATACATATTACAAAACTGGACCTTGTTGTTAAATCCGAGTTTTTGTGTTAGAAATACTGCAAACCCAGGTTTGGATTTCTCTCATTTTTAAAGAAACGTTTCAAGAAACAAGCTACATGAATTGTTTACGATGTTGTTGTCAGTAGTAACAACATGCAGTAATTTTAACATAAAATGGCTGAACGATAGTCAGCAGTGCTAAATATAAATAAAATTAACGCCTCTTAACGGTTTCTTCAAGCAAAATTGTAATGATTTATGCTTATATCATAAAATTATTATTCCTATGCTTGAGCATTTCAACCCTAGGTTTAATGTGAAAATTAAGGAAAACCATAAGAGTAGCCTAAGTACACATAACCTACAAATTGAAGTCGTAAGCTCTTTAATCGTGAATATTAGTTTTAGGCTACATTGAATCAATAAAAATGTCCTTGTAAATTACCTTGTAATTTTTTGAAGGAATACAATTGCAAATAATCCATTGGTGGGGTTCAATAACTAAGTAAAATCATTTGCAATTGTATAAAAACTGATATTTGGTAGCAGGGTTTCCAGCCTGGGAGGCGGGGCCCAACAACCCAGGTACCAGGGCTAGTTTAGAATCTGAAAATTCTAGGTCTGGCAGTATTCAATCCATTGGTGGGGTTGAATAACTAAGTGAAATCAAATACTGCCAGACTTAGAATTTTCATATTCTAAACTAGCCCTGGTACCTGGGTTGTTAGGCCCCCAGCCTCCCAGGCTGGAAACCCTGCTACCAAATATCAGTTTTATCTACCACACTGAATGCTAATTAATTTTCTTTCTGCAGAAAA
>JAHWFP010012592.1:0-16753 GCA_023313725.1 Lithobius niger
GGGGGGGGGGAGATGAGGCATAATGGCGCGTCGACAGCTTGGTCATTAGCGCCAACCTCAGTCACAGTGCAGTGGTCCGGGTTGCCACTGCACCACACATTACAGAGATATTATTCAAACCCCTAATCTAACCCCTAGTCGCTACGGTGTTTGGTGAATTTGAGAGAGAGCTAACTGAATCGATAAGGTGTTCCCCCCCCCCAAAAAAAAAAAAAAAATTTTCATTTCAACAATGTCATAGCAGCTTTCAAATGTTCGTACCTCTTTTGGGACATTCGGTGCTGCATGATCCCCACTTTTTTCGTTGTATTCGGGTGAAGTTTGGTCTGTGGAACACCAATTTTCAGTTAAATCCCATCCAGCGTTGGTGCATGTTTCGTATGTGACTTTTTCAAAGATGAAAGGGAATCGGCATCTGGTCCCTTGAAGAGCATCGCCGTGTTTTCCATCTGTCACACATTCTGAAAAAGAAATAATACATGAAGCGTAAGTTTTCTGTATCTGTGAACAGCTGATACCCCACTTGCTCCTTACTAACAAAATCTTGCATATTGTGTCGGATAGCCGCAATTCACAGAATATTCATACAAAATTTTAGTTTTTGGCTTGACCAATTTTTTTAGATGCCATTTTTAGACGCTGTTTTGTACGTGGCAAAAAAAAAAACCCCACTTAAATTTTGATCTTCTTTCTTTACGAAAATTTAATTTGGAATATATTGTAACCAATTTCTCTTAACTCTGATGACCGTTTTAAAAACTACAACCCCCAATTTTTTTATTTTTTTTTTTTTGGGGGGGGGGGGGGGATACAGTCGTCAGTATCCATCCTGGTTTTTAACAAAACATGAACAGGACCATTCCTGTTGAACATGTTCTAAATATAACCAGCTTGGTTCAGTACTCATTCGAAGTTGAAAATAAAAACTGTTTTTTTTTTACCCGATTTTTTGCCAAGCATTTAGAATTTTTCTTAGTTGGTACAGAATCAAGTACATGCGTCTTTCATCTGTATTTTTCGGAACCCTATGAGATTTCTTTGAATAAGTTCACGTATTTGGCCGTAACTGTCGTAAACCGTTTTCTTTGGATGCCATTTTGGGCCTCCATCATGAATTACAAAATATGAATAGGAAATATGTTGATAAATACATCATACTGATTATTCGTAATCGTTTTGTGTTCAACCTGATGAACGATTTTGAAATTACAAGACTAAAAACAGGATTTTGTGAAGTCATTTTAGGACGCCATATCTCCTTTTTTTTATTAGTTGGCTTAAAATCAAGTAATACGTCGTGGTTTACAGTATTATAAAGAACTAGCTGTAAAGCCCGTAATGAAGACAGGCAACTCTAGGAGTACAACTGACCCATAACAGCGAAATGTGTAATTTAAATAATTCCGGTTCTTGAAGATGGGCAATTGCGGTAAGGTTGCTTCGCTCACTCAGTCCATGTATCTTGTGATTCATTTCACCATCCTTCATTCTTTTCCGTTACCCGGTAGCAGACGGTGTCTTTCATGTCCTGTGGCCTTTTTTTTTTCGCACTGAATCCGACTGCGCATTTTTTGTGTCTCTGTAAGCACTGTAACTCGGGAGCAGACACATATTTTTTTTTTGTTTTTCATTCAAGCCCGATTACGTGACTTCATGAAACCATGTACAATGCATGTTTGTAAAGACATTGTTGTTTACAGCATTATTGTTACACCATTGCTTCGGCATTATTTTTCTACATTATTTCCTCGATAAATTCTTTTTCTTTTCTGCCGGAAAAGATATTGTTGTTTTTATCATTGTTAAAGCATTGTTTAAAGCAGTGTTTAAAGCATATTTGGGCCGGCACTGGCGAAAGAGTGACAACTACCGTTTTATGGGTTAAGATACTAGCTCTACTACCCTTCGTCCCCACATCTCCTGATACCTTTTCGACCTCACCCCCCCCCCCCGAATTGTGGGGGTCTGAATAAATATGAAAAATCCCGCTATACCTCTGTCCCTTCCCGCACCACCTCCTTCCCCACTCTTCGTGAAGTCTTAATAAACATGAAACACCCCCGATCCTTTCCCCCAACATGGTGCAGTGGCAACCCGGACCACTGCACTGTGACTGAGGTTGGCGCTAATGACCAAGCTGTCGACGCGCCATTAAGCCTCAGCCCCCCGTTCCCCCCAACCCCTTCCCCCCTCCCCGACATTGTGGGGTCTCAATATTATGAATAGTATGAATAAGTATGAAACCCCCGATCTCATCCCGAACAACCCCACCACCCTCATTGTTGGGTATGAATAAATATGAAAAAACAATAAATCCGTAAATTAATGAAATAAATCGCTGAATTGGCAAAGATGTAGCAATGGTCAATAGCTTCACCTATCAGGTAGATTGTCGACAGATGGCACTACAGGATGGTGTTCTTGCTGTTGCGCTCATTCAAAGTTAAACCGAAAGTGTCCACTTATGGTGCTGCAGATGGAGGTTGGTGCGACTGAAAATCAAACACGTCCTAGGTAGCCTATTATATATGTACATGCCTACCAATCGGTTAATGAATCTGACTATAAGCGCAGAGCAACACAGGAAAACGGACAAACAGAGGGAAAATGCCCAACTGTCGAGTTATCCACGACAAAAAAAAGAATCCAGGATCCAAGACCCAAGATCCGCCCTGGCAGTACAATGGGTACAACACCCATGCTCTAACATGCGGGAGATCCTTAGTCCCTACTACCAGTGATCTATACAGGCTACGTTGCACGTTACGTTGTAACAATGTAACGGTATGCCCGGAGACGCACCGTGTTGCAAAAACGAATAGACTTACTATAAAATCTAAATCTCTTTTAGCTGCTAATTACGAAATTAAAGGCGCAGGTAAAAATTAGGCCTAAAAGCTGGACAGTTACGCTTAAAATGTATATGCCATTCTGATGGTTACTGCTTTTAGATTATATAATAGAGATAGCTGTTGCAATGCGTGATAGAGGTGTGTGCCTCACCGTTGGTAGTGGGCGAACTGTACAGAAGTCCGGTTGGGACTAGGTAGTTGCTCTAACTGCTTGGTTATTTTTTTTTTCTCAAGAAGGTATCGTTCACCAGTATGTCGTTGGTACTGAAATACATGTTTTTACTGATTTTTATGACTGTTCTTCTGTGCTTCTAGCTATGCTTCTCCTATGCTTCGCAGTCGTTGATCGTATCACTCTGCATATTTATCAAACATTTTCAACGCATTTTTGACAAATATTTTAGGAATTAACAAACTAAGGAACTTAGGACAAACTTACAAATGGTATAATCCAAATACCAAGTAAAAGTACCAAGTAAATACTTATTTTGTCTTTTACAGAGATATTGCTACAGTAATTTTTACAATTATTTTTATTATTTTCGTAAGTGCTCACACTTTGGTGATTAATTTACTTTTGTTTCTTATTCAAACCTATATAGTTGATGGCTGTTGAAAGTAAGTTTAATTTTAATTTTACGAAACTAGGCTAGCTTCTTTTAAAAGTCACCTTTTAAAAATAATTGTAATGTATATTAAATTTAAACTACTAATGGCTTTATTTTTATTGTACATGATTCCTTCTAAATTTTAAATTGTGTAAAAGTTAGTTATTAACACAGCGTATGCATTGGATACATAAACATTGTGTAAACGTATATATTTATGTATTCAATGCTCACAATGTACAAACTTCGTGCATTTATGCCGAATAAATAATTATGAGGTATTATTATTATTATTATTGTATTTTTTTTAAATTATTTTTATACCTATATTTTATATTATAATTATACCATTTTAGACCAATCTTAAACCATAACAATAAGTAAAAAGTTTATTATGATGTGATTGAATAGATATGAAATGGCTGCGAACCAGATTATTCACTAAAAAGAGTTCAACGTATACAAAATAAAATAGCCAAAATACGACTTAAAAACAATAAGGACTGCTCCACTCGTGAAATATACACACATAACAATATAGTGAGTGTGAGGAATTACGTCATCGTAGTAAAAAACTACTTTTGTGTGCTTAATGATTGGATAGAGAGGTAATTTTCTCTCACCAGAATAGTTAACAATTAACATACCTACATTTAGGAACAACTTTGAGGAAAGTGACCGTGATTTTATTTTGCCATCTCTTTTTAACCTAACTGCCAAAAAAAGCTTTTGTTTTTGGATACATACTCTACCTTAAAAAGAGAGCTGGAAGAAATTAATTATTCACCTTTGATGTTATATATGTTTATATTTTTTATTTTAAGTTTCACCTTATTATTTGCTTTGTAATTAGAATACCTTACTTGTTACACATTGTTATTTATATAGTTATGCATTGAAATATAATTTTGCATTTTTACAATTGACTTCACACCTTGTATCTCATACTCACTTAATTGTACCTCATATACAAGCACATTTAATTTACTTAATGGGGACTTTTGCAACACAGTACAAAAGTCCCCAATAATTAAACTAAATGTGCTTGTACACGACATACAATTAAGAGGGTGTGAGATAAAATGTCACGAGAAGGGACAAGGATTGACTGAACTAAGGCTCGGTTTTCTTCGAGGCATCTCAGTCTTGTTTTCATTAGTCTCGGATAGACGTACAATGTAAGATTACCTACTGGTTATAGGTTCCCCGTCGTTTGGTTGGTTTCATTCTAGGTGCGGTGAATTGTGATTATGAGGGCCGGGATGGGCGGTAGCTAAAATCGTGGTCCTGTTTATTTTATTTTTTTATGTTAATTTGTTTAACGAACATGATATTGACCTGGATGCGGCACCCAAGCTACACTAATGAACGATTAGTGATTTTAAATGCATATTTGATAGTGTGCCAGTCTTGCTATGTGCTACTCCATGAACAAGGCTGGTTAAATTACGAAATGAAACTTTTTTTTTTAATTCTAAGGAATGATAAAACACTTGATGATGAATTACTAACACTGGAATTAATGCATCGAAATGTGAAATGTGCGTTAACTGTAACAGCAATAAAAGTATCTGGCCTGCAATTCCCACATGTTAACCATCTTATAATGTAAAAAAAAATTGTAATTTGTTGGGGAACTGAGGAGGGTTCACCAATTTTTTTTGTTTTACCATCGTAATTTATTGACCAATCTTGTTCGTAGTTCGTTCATCGAACCAATCAGTGAAACAAGGTATAGACAGAGATGGCTGCACTACAACTGCAGAAGGCTGGAAAGGTTCAGCTGGTTTGATTTTATGAAAATTTATGTTTACATGCGAGACAAGACTAGCCATGAAATCGTCCCGATCACGAACTTATTGTCTCGAACTGACTCGTCATTGATTGTGCCTGTCTCGGTCTCGAATTTCGAGAAGTGACCGAGAAAAATATCCTCTCGAGTGAAACACTAGTTTGGCGTAATAGTTTTGGAAAGAGAAATAGTAATGATTTTAAACCACAAGTATTTCGTATATTACCAAAAAAAAAACATTGCGAAGTTTACAACAACGTTATTCTTAATTCTGTGATGGATTATATCCGGATGCACCGTAAACAAGGGTTGTTTTTCCCAGCGGAAGACAGTGGCATGCACCCCAAAGAAGGCAGGGGCATACATTTCGGAAATGGGTATTATTAGTTTAAGGAGCAGACATTTTTAAGCACACACGTTTAGGCCTCACAAAGTTGATATGATGTTTCTTTGTTACTGCCACACCAAGTAAAGACCTCCGCATAAAAACCTTCGTTCCCTAATATGATTTTGGCGCCATTTGGTAAAATAATATCACTATTCACTTGACTATTATTGGTCACACGAACGATTGGCATACTTTTCTCATAAAAAAACTAGGTTTTTAATTTTAAATAGGACACTTTCTTAGATGAGTTATGGCTGAAAAAATTTGTTCGATTCTCAACCTGTCTCCCATTCTTTGTTTCGTATGCTACCAATTTGTCACCTCACAGTATGGCATGAAACTGAAAAAGTAACAATGGTTTAAGCATCAGTCAGCTCTTTGCAGTCATATTTGAAGTAAAACAGTGGTTTGTTTCCGTATGCAGTTAGTGAGTCAGGTAGTGGATAGACAGTGTTCACGGTATCAACGGATCAGAGGATAATAATAATAATAATAATAATGATTTAGCCACGATAGTGACTGGGAGGACAGAAGGACAGGTCCCACTTACACTGGTCCCGTGGTTTAATGAAGTCAGCGGTAGCTCTTACGCTTAAGGAAATTGTGTAGATGGCATGCCCTGAGTAAGGTCTTATAGTGTTGAGGGCAACGAGCAGAGACCACATTCTCGGGAAGGGAGTTCCAGACCATTGTGACCCTATACGAGAAAAAGCTTCTTTGACACTCGGTGCGAGCCGGCTGAGCCACTAACTTAAATGAATGCCCACGTGTTGCTTCGTACGAATGAAGTTCAGAAAAGGGTAAATCGACGGAAAGGAACCCATGAACAATCCTGTGGGTAAGAAGGAGGTCCGCACGAAGACAGCATAGCTCCATCGACTCCAAGCCCACGCGTTCCAGACGAATGTCATAAGGAAGGTTTTGGAAACCGGGTAACCCCTTGGTGAGCCTGCCCTGTACACGTTCAACTTTATCAATGTCTACTAAGGAAGTGGGTGACCACACCTGGCTCACATACTCAAGAGTAGGTCTTACAAAGACCCGGAAGGCCCAGACCTTAATTGGAATGCTACCAGATATGAAGCATCGATTTACAACTGCCGACTTGCGAAAAGCATTTTTTGTGATGACATTGCAGTGATGGGATGCCTTTAATAATAATAATAATAATGATAGAAGGTGTCGGCCAATAAGCTTACAGCTTGTTATTAGGCCCAAGCGGCAGATGTTAAGTGGAAGGTTTTACCACCATCAGGAACAGTTGTTTTTTGCCGCATGAGGGAGGAAACCGGAGTACCCGGAGGAAACCCTCGTGCAACGGGCGGGAGACAACCGGAGAAAAACCCGTACATATACACTTCCCTTCCCAGGATCGAACCCGGGTCGGTACGAAGCCAGAGATGTACAGCTGGGACCAAGACGCCTATCGAATCTGACGCCCCAGTGCTCGCAGCTACCCGTGCACCTGCTCGCACCTTTAAATCAGAGTAAAGGTAAATACCATGGTCTTTTACGATACGGACAGTGGCAGCTGTCTGCCTCCCAAACAGTATTTAAAATCATATCGGTCTGGTCTAATATGAAACGTCTGGCACTTATGTAAAGCGAGTGGCAATTGCCACTCCATGCTCCAGTCCAGAACAAACTTAATGTCAGCAGACAGGGACATACAGTCAGACAAACCTGCCGGAACATGCCTGCCCAACTTCAAGTCGTCGGCAAACTTGAAGAGGTTGGATGATTCATGGGAACAGTCGATGTCATTTAAATAAATAAAGATCAGGAGCAGACCCTAGACTGATCCCTGTGGTACACCACTCAAGATCGCACCGCAAGAAGAGGTTGAACCATTTATAAGGACTCGTTGGGTTCTACCCTGTAAGAAAGATGTCACCCAGGCCAGCAGTTTACCCCTAAAATCCAAACACTCAAGTTTAGCAAAAAGCTTCGCGTGTACTACAGACTCAAAGGCCTTTTGAAAATCGAAATAGATGACATCAGTCTGGACGCCGAGATCGAGAGCGCTAGTCCACAGGGCAAGGCAGGTCAACAGCTGGCAAGTTGAAGAACGGCCCGGAAGGAAACCATATTGGTCGCTACGAAGAATGTCATTTTCCAGATGGTACGTCTGCGTAAAGGTTTTAACAATAGACTCCATAACCTTGCAATGCACTAACGTAAGTGTGATTGGTTGATAGTTACCAGGGTCCAAAGGATCACCCTTCTTAAACACTGGTACAACGTCTGCTGTGTGCCAGGATTTCGGCAAAATGCCAGAACGAAAAGAAAGATTAAAAATATGGGCAAGCAGGGTAACAATTTCGTAAGCAATTTGTTTATAGTAGTAAGCCAAACCACCATCGGGCCCCACCGCATGGCTTTGATTTAAGTTGTTTAGAGATTTTTTAACCGAGGTAATGTCGAAATTAACAATGTCATTGCAGGAGCAATTTAATTTTTTCAATGAGAATATGCCAGCAAGAAGTTTGCCGTTGTCAATGGTAGTGTTAGATGCAAAAGACTGATTCAAAATTTCGGCCTTAAGGGTATCGTCAGTGATGAAATCATTTCCCAGTTTGAGTGGAGGCACTGTCCTGGATGTGTTTGTGTTACGCCTATACAGGCGAAATAAGGCCGATGAGTTTCCCTCCCTGATAGAATTGATTTCCCTTGCACGAAGCCTATCATTAGCAGAAATTGCGTAAAGTGTGCGGATGGTGTTGTAAATGGCAAGGTTTTCGGCACTAGGTGTTTTTTTCCAACGGCGCCAAAAGAGAAGTTTCCTTTGACAACCCTTTATCAAAGAACCAGGCAAGGGAGAATTTGTTTTCTTCCTTCGGGGAACATTCTGCCTGCAGTTCTTCGTACATTGGACAAGATACGCATGAAAACGAGACCAAGCAAGATCAATATTTTCAGAGTGGATAGGAATGATGGTATCCCAATTGGTAGTGCTCAAAATGAGGCAAAGGAGAGTCGAATAGATTTTTTCCATGGGTAAGGGACTGCACACATTTCTTGAAATATTGGTGTTTAACCGAAAGGTGATCATACAATGGTCACTTGTGCTAAAATGCACAGTAACATCCATATCGAAAATTACCCACTCATTTTCTCAAAAAATACGGTCAAGGATTTTGTTTCCTCTTGTTGGCTTGGTGACGATTTGGTTAAGGCCCAGAGGCTTAATTTGGTCAATGAAGACTTGGTGTTGTCTATCTTTAGCAGAGAATAGGGTCCAGTCGGCGGATGACAAATTAAAGTCGCCCAAAATGTTGTTGTCGAAAGCAGGCCGCGTACTCCTGTTAATGAAATCAGACAGTTCCCTAACCGAGGAATCAGAGTAGCTATTTAGTAAGTAACACAAGATAAAATTAAGGTTTGAGTGTGGTATTAAAACATTAAAAGCCTCAGCACCACTCGACTTACTCACTGTTTCCTTTTGCGGGGGGTTGACCCTCCTGAATGTTATTGGTGTCGGCGGCCACTTACGGTCCGGCACTTCCTTGTTGATTGTTGCCATCTTGATGGTTTTCGTCGTCGTTTCCATCTTCCGCATGACATTGTGCGTCAATTGGGCGATAAGTCTGTCCTCCTGTCCGGTGTTTTTCAATTTTTGCAGGAGGTACAGATGTATGACAAGATTTAGATTAGGGGTTTGAATAATATCTCTGTAATGTGTGGTGCAGTGGCAACCCGGACCACTGCACTGTGACTGAGGTTGGCGCTAATGACCAAGCTGTCGACGCGCCATTAAGCCTCATCTCCCCCCCCCCCCCCTCAGCACCAGTAGCAACAGTGTCGCAAAGGATGTGCATACCGGTCTTATGAATATCAGCCAAACCACTGCCTCTTGACCCACGGTCATTTCGAAGAAGGCTTGTACGGCGAGTTGCCGAGAACCACAAAGTCAGTAATGCAAGCTGTCAGCCCAGTCTCAATAATAAAAAAAAATATCGTAGATCTCGGTTTCGAGAAGGGAAGCTAGGCTGCCCCTGTTGTTTACAATGCTGCGTGCATTGCATAAAATATTGCGAATGCCTACACATGACGGTATATCATTGGCTATGTTTGGGTAAACAACTTGGGAAAGTGCAACGTTGGGATGGTGAGGCCCTGTTAGTGATGTAGGTTTTCCGATTCAGCATTTACACGTATTATCTCAAGTTGTAGAGCCATAAGTGCGATTAACACTTCCTAATGTCAGCAGATGGGGCTGTAGGGGTGAGAATGAGTTGTAACACTACTTTTGTATGTGTGAGCTTTGCAAGTTTATATATTGTACCTAACCTTTACCCTTGGAAGGGACTTCTAGGCAGATGCGGTAAAAGGTTTTGCTAGTACATTATATGTGCTCCAATATGGAATAGTTCGACTTGTCTTATATTTCGACACTAAAATTATGGCAGCACCTTCATCATGACCACAGTTTCAACACAACGTCATTTCTTTCCTTTGCAACATTAGACTTGTCAATTTCATTACATCCACATCTCTATTTTGCGTGTAAAATCATTCTGCCGCGCCTTGTTCTTACTTCTCATTGGCAATATGCAGGTTAAAATTTTCCAGTGAGAGGTAAGAACGAAGTAGCACAATGGTTGCATGATGCTACATGGACTTGTATGGTTTTTAAAATTGACAAAGCTAACGCTGTAAAGAATTGAAAACTGCGGTTTGCACTAAGGTGGTGCCGCAATTTTAAACATCGAGATAACATAATTGTGTACAAACTTGTGTGTCTCTTGGCTGCTTTGACGCAATACAAAACGACACATTTTGAATAATTTATATCGTAATGTTTAAAGAAACTTCCGAGGTTTTAAAATTTTTCATTCTTTTTAAAATTACGTTTGCCCTGGCAGAGAACGAAAAAGGACAACGCAAAACACATTAAAAAGTTGTATCTCCTCTATTAACTGTACTTAAGTATTCCGTGGTGACTAAAATCTGTTTTGACTTACGTCCGTCTTTCAATGTCCCTATTACTTTGACTTCTGCCACATTAATGCTGTGAACGCCTTTTTTGTCGTCCAGCGCATTACAATCTTTTCTATCGTCCTTGCAATCCTTTGTGATTTGGATAGTGACATATCTTCCCGTCAAAACTTTTGAGCAAGTAAAAACATTTCTTCCAGGCAAAATAGGGGCAAAAGAACCAATATTTTCAGCACAAACAGAATCACCACTTGGCTTGAAGAGTGTGCCTGGTTGGGTTTTAGCAACGTCTTCGTTACTTACATGGATGGTAACGTCGTGGAACCTTCCTGGAAACGGAGAAAATAAATTATTACTGCTCGCACGACAATTAAATTGTCCACACGAAGCAAAAAATTTATTTGATTTTTAGATCACTGATTAAAAACTGGAAATTTATCTTGTTGCATGCAGCCTACTCTGGTAACTGCGAGACTGTACCTGCAGGTGTAACAGTGACTTGAAAATTGTTTTCTTTATGTGCTTGTCTGTGTTTTTAATCATTTCAAAGTGAAAAGTACCTTTTTGTAGAGGGTTGTGATCGTTTTTTTATTGCGCAAATCTACCAGTTTTAAGCTATCTACGCTATTGACGTACCAGAGACTTACCAAGATATTGCTTATCGTTTGTGTGGAGGCTTCCAACTATTTACATTATATCTCACTACAGGAATTACTTTTCACTTTTCACTACAGGAATCATCAAGATAGTTGGAGATAGGATGAATGGAGATACACGATTGGAAGCTTGTCAAGAGGACTCTCTGATTGTAATGCGAAACTTACAGCTAGTTTCTTAAGAACTGTTTAATCTTTTCATTTTAGCACCTATTGGAAAAATGTGATCTATTAAAACAAACTCAATAATCACGATAGTTTTAGCAAACTACGTTGAAATGACATTAAAGCTAAATCAAGAGTTTTAACTTTACACACTCAATGTCGACCAACTTTAAATGTATTGCGAAGCACGACACTACCATAACCAACACATCACACAACGATCTCTTCCATTTGTCGCATTATTCCGTTCCAAGCAGAGCCTCAACGAATCCCAGAAATCCCTAACAATACCGGTTTCCAAGAACACCAAAACTGGGATCTAGGCAGGTTGTAAAATTTTAAAGTCAATGAATCGTGCCCAATAATAAATAATAATAAGAAAATAATAATTACAATTACAATTATAATATTCACGCTTTATTCAATTACAAGTACATTGATAAGTAACGGCATGAAGTCCTAAGACGTGTGTGCAAGCATTTAATAAGTTATATATCTGTATACATTTTTATAAGTTTTTAATGCTAATTAATCTTTATTATAATTTCATCACATTTCAGTTATTCGTCATATATAAATTTTTATAAATTTTTAATTTAAAAAATTTCTTTACTGTTTATTTTATTGAATTTTTAAAGCTACTTTTTCATCATACGTTCATTTCATTGCAATCTTGTATTTGTCGTAATTCAGTCGGAATTTTCTTAAATTTTGTAGGTATAAGAAAACTCATGCTCCTTTTCCCATTTGAGTTTCGTCATCCTGGTTCCAGTAGCAATTTTTTTATTTTGTCTTATATTTCTGTTTAATTTTATTTTGTTTTCATTTTTAACATAATTCTTATTTATAATTTTTCAGTTGAAAGTTGTATCAATATTCATTATTACCAAATGTTCATAAATCTCCTTACTATGTTTTGTTTTATTGTGTTTGATGAGTACTTTAATTGCTTTATTTTTCTTTTTTGTACTTGCTTTATACTACTATTTGAAGTTGTTCCATACATCGTAAAACCATGATTTACATTTTCATGCAAACGGGAAATCGCAAAAGGGAAATGCTCTATAAATCCGGACATATATGGGGAGGGGGGGCTACCTAGTAATCATAATAATAATTTAATAATAATAATTTAATAATAACTTCATTCATAAGACGGGTTAGAAGTTCAGTTGAACTTGTTTGAGCGGTAATATACACACAGCAAACAAATACAAATACCGTTGATTAAATTCACAAATCTGTTGCATAAATATTAAATAATAATAGTATTTTTAAAATAGGTATAATGGTGTTAATATAAATAGTCTTACAAAATTAATGTATACACAATCATCAAAAGGGTTACTGTCTCGCACATAATTTATTTAAAATAAGACTAAACTATCAGGGGCACCTGGTTGATTTTAGTTTTTGTTTGCCCTTACGAAAATATAATTACCTTATTTTTATTAGCAGTTTTTCCCCCATGAAACTCTATTATCCCTAGACTTGAAAGTTGGTTTCCCTACCGGTCTCGTATCTCAATGCGCATAACAGGAACTGGGCTCGCCTATATAAGCGGTTCGCTGCGATCCCCAGCATCTTTCTTCCAACCCTCATGAACCTAGTCCATCAGAGGGGTGGGAGAAAGATAATGTATATTTTCGTAAGGGCAAACAAAAACTAAAATCAAAAAGGTGCCCCTGGAATTTTAGTCTTTTTATTGCCACGAAAATATCCGTTACCTTATTTTTATTAGCAGACTTCGTCACCCATCGCGGCGGGCTAGGTTCGGTGCACCCACGATACTAGCAGGCCGCCCCTATGGACATTGTCCGTGTGGAACCCACGCAAGTTTTTTCAGCCTGGACCCGGGTTGCCCAAACGGTTCGCCACTAGGGGAAGGTAGGCGTGCATACAGACAAGATGCCAAACCACCTTGGTCGGGAAGCGATGACAGATATCATCGTGAGTAGGTACAATAGAGAGACCAGAACCGACGAGGTTTTTATATGATGGAAGCTGCGCAGATGGGTGCGCAGCAGGTAGCAAGTTGGGTAAGAATCTTCGATTGCTTTCCCAGTTGAAACAGCATCATGAAGTGATGATCAGCAGGAAGCGATGCATCGATGTCAAGAAGGTATACGGCTGGAGGATAGTGGTTCGCGGAAGGGCCCAGGCTGGGTGCATGAGCCCAGTCCGAGCCGTGTTGTTTGTGACACGAAGCGCGATCGGACCGAACATAGGGCCTATAAAGGCGGTGCCTGGAGTTTGCAAAAATCAAGCGTGTAGAGAGGTAGGAAAACAGCCGGAGCGGTGCATGCAAAGGATCCGGTTCGTGCCGGTGCTTTTTCATGGAGGCTGCGCATAGGCGCGCGCAGAGGGTAGCTACTCAGAGAGAGATCGTCGATTGTTCCCAATGCTTAAACCGCAAAAGAGGTCGGGATGACGATCCATATCAGTAACCGATGTACATGGGCCCAGGTCGAACCTCGTTGTTCCTTGATATGAAGCGGGATCGGACCGAACCAGGTCCCACAAAACTGGAAGAAACATGAAACAGTTGTGCAGTGATGTAGGAAGGCAGCGGATTGTACTACGCACAGGGCTGGGGTCGTGCAAGGGCCTAGTTCAGGCTACCCGATGTCATACAGGAATGGAATCGAGATGAAGGTTCGAGTAGAAGGATCGTAGCTCCTTCTTCGAAGTTCATGGATGTAGTGAGTGGCAATCCGTGAGGAATATTGGCTGAAGAGGCAAAGGTCGGATGGAAGTCGATGTCGGTCCATCCCCCCACGTCTCGAACCCGAGGATCGCAAGAAGCTGAGGGGAAAGGGCGGAACAGAATTCGAGGACAACAGGAACCATTCTTGTTAACAAGAATTAGCGACTAATGAAGCGTCAATCCCCACCGATCCTCTTGCCATGAAGGGCTCGTGCGGATCGACGTGGACGATTGCGAGGTCCAATCCTCGTCTTCACCCAATTCTCTTCTTACCATGATGAATGGAGTGAAAGTAGATGACGGTTCCCTTCACCCTCCACCCCCCCCCCCCACAATATGGGACTGAGGATCGCTGGGGAGCCGAGGGGGAAAAGGCAGGACTAGGTGTGGATCCAAGGAGATTGCAGTCACTGGGAAAGGCAGGATCGGGCAACGGCCCCCTGCTGATTCGGACCAAACCGCTGGAAGGTGCAACATGAAGGAAAGGTTTGTTGCAGCATAGACGGAGGGGGTGTTGAGAAAGACGTACCGATGTACCAGGAACGGTGAACCATGGTGTATCTTCTTGGCCAGATTAAGGAGAGAGGATCGATCCGCCTCCATCCTCAGGATTGGTGCGTGATCCCCCCCTCGGTTGAGAGGATCGGCAAATCCATCGATGACTTTGGGAGAGCTCCTGTGACAACCAGCTTGTAGCGATTGCCTAGGAAGAAAGATGCTGGGGATCGCAGCGAACCACTTATATAGGCGAACCAGTTCCTGTCATGCGCAGAGAGATACAAGAGTAGCAGGGAAGCCAACTTTCAAGTCTAGGGATAATAGAGCTCCATGGGGGGGGGACTGCTAATAAATATAAGGTAATGTATACTTTCGTGGCAATAAAAACATTATGCACAGTAAAATACACAAAAAAGACCAGTGTTAATGACAAAAATTAAGAAATCCTATCTACAGCAGTAAAAAACTTAAAAACTCAATATAAGTTATAAATAAAATTATTTACAATAAAAATCCTTTTCTATATTAAAATTGAATAAAACCATTTGCAAACATCTGCAATTCTGAATAAAATGACGACTGATCTATGGATCGCTAGACTGTGTGCGTCCTTATGGTACGTGCATCGTTGAGGCATGGTAGCTTATGGTTACTATGACTGTCTCACATGCAGGAGGTCCTTGGTTTTAGATTGACCTCAGGCCACCCCTGGTATCTCTAGTTAGAGAATGGTCGTGTGATGCCTCCGGCTAATGTCGATTCCGGCGTGGTAAACTGTCCGTCTTGCCTTGTGGTGCCATTGCTTACCCTGGGAGTGCCACAAACTTCCAAAGTAAATGCATGAATTATGTAATGTTATGACTAGCAACTAAACTTCGTGTTTAATGGATCGACGGCACTAGATTGAGCAAAGTGAACGAGTTGCTAGTATTTCAAATGCAGAGATTGGCATGGGCTTGGTATCGATGGCTGTGGGGAACTGTTGTTGTTGTTTGGGGTTTCTCTAATGTTGGTTTGACGTTGTTCGTTTCACCGTCTTGTAAGGCGACTGGACGGGAATGTGGTCGTTAATTAAGAAGATTAGGAGCTGGGACCGCTGATCATATGAGGCAATAACAGTCCTGTCAGGAAACTTCCCAATTTGGATCTTAGGGAAGTTTCATATTAGGTATGTCTGGTTTGCCTGATATAGGTTTAACAAACATATTTAAATTATTATGTCAATACACATTGAAACCCTCTATCTCTCTCCCTCCGTCAATATTTATCTGTCTGACGGTCTCTTTGACTGTCTGATTAGGCGAATTCTTAGAAACCGCGCTCATAAGACATGGACCAAATTTGTATGTGTACACTTCCGGCTTCGTGATTATGGCTGATGCAGAAATTTTCAGACTTTTCTGACAATGGGCTCGTAATGTATCGTCATGCTAACTCCGTGAACTTGTGATAATGCAGCCTATGTCTCAGTTAGGGAGAAGTTTCGATTATAGGAGAACGAGGAATTGTGCGAAAAGTGTACCGTTTTGGAAAGCACAATAATGACACTAGGTCAAAATACATACAGAATATTCTTAAAGCATTTTGAGGACTCACTTTTGTATTCATTACCTCATTCCTGAATCATAGATATTCGAAGTATATGTTATTTTACTTCCCTGCTTGTACAGTATTATTGGAGTATGGTTAGATGCTAAGATGACGTCAGTGGTTACCCTCGTACTCATTATCGAACGCGAAGAGGCAAGTTTTTATTCTTTCACTGACTATGACTAAAATTAGATTAAGACTAAATTAAGATTAAGCTTAGGACCAAATTTAATAGTAGAAAAAAACTCTTAAAAAATTTACATGAGCTCCGGTCAAGTTGAGCGTGTTCGATTCGCTAGCGACACAATGAAGCCACTCACTGTGTCTGTCATCACACTGTTAATCTTTACTGAAACGTGTAGAAAACTTACTTTCTGACTGTTTATAAGTCCTTGGATATATAATAACTGCTTCAATTTTGTAAAAGGCATCAAGATCAATTTGCAACCAAGGAAATTTACCATTGTCTGTAACATGTTAAAAATCAAACCAAGAATCCAACATTAGTTCATTAGTAAGTTATATTCCTGGCAAAAACACAGCATCTTCATGAGATAAA
>JAHWFP010012598.1:0-10424 GCA_023313725.1 Lithobius niger
ATTCGATCAGATTATCAGTGCCCCTATAATCGTTCTCAAGCGTTACACACCCCTGTCACACCCCTGGCACTCTCTGGGTGTGATCTGCTGAACTAATAATTCTCCGTATATCCTGTCTATGTAGGAGGTTCCTGCAGCCTCATACTATCCTACACCTATCCAACCCTTCCTTGTCACTAGTAAGAACCCCTAGCACCCTCTAGGTGCGATCTTCTGAACTAGTAATTCTCTATGAATCGTGTCTGTATACGAGTTTCCTGCAGTTCCATGCAGGAAACTAAACCCATCCAACCCTTGCTTATCACGAGTTAGAAACCCTGGCTGCTGAACTAGTAATTCTCTGCATATCCCATCTACAAAAGAGGCTCTTGCAATCCAAAGCTCTCCTGAAGCAGCTCCTCAATAGGGTTCCTTCTTATAGTACACACCTAAGTATAACTCCATAGTATGGCTCGGTTTGTCACCATGTTAGCGAGCAGGAATGCTCGTAGTATGAACGTGTCCTTCCTTGTATCTTCACCCTATTGATTATCGATCGAACCAGTGGTGGTTCTGCTCGCGTTTCCCTGCCACCTGCCCATTGGGTCTTCTTGTCTTCTGGCAGCGTTGGCCGCCAGGCTCCGTGATTCAATTGGCGGCTGCTGCCGGATGCTTTACGCGCCGAGCCGAAAATGCGGGGAAAGGAAGGAGGGTTGCCGGTCGAGCGGGGGCAGCACGGATCGAAAATTCATGGCTGGGCAGAGCGCGGCCTTCGCCATTAGCGCCATGGAAGATGGCCATGTGGTCGCGCGGGAAGAGAAGGGGGGGGGGGGGGAGACCAGGACTTGGAAGCAGGAGGGTGGGGGAGGAATATATAGTGGATAGCGAATGGTGCGTGCGTTGCCTGGCTGACAATGGCTCCTTTCCACTATACCTCATGCCAACATGTCTTTCCCCTACCAAGAGTCAATCTTGGTTAGCGCTCGCTGTCCCCCCCAAGTGAGTCGAGTGTAGATGTGGCACTCACTACGCAGTCATGAGCTAACTGGTCACTTACTATGACGGATGAGTAAATCCGAAAATTCTGAACAATCTTTCTTCCTTGCAATGGCTGGAGATTTCCCTTTACGTACCAAGGTTGGACCCTACTGGACTTTCTTCTATTTTGAAAAACAAATTAAAATTGAGCCACCTAACCAGCACAAAAAATTAAGTTACTCCAGCTGACAAGTCTCCCACAAAATTAAGTTTTAAACATACTATTAATCAGCGAATTATCAGATTCACCCATTTGTTTCATAAATAAATATTTAAGGTATTCGATTTACAGTTTTGAAATTGAAGTGGGTTTAATCACTGAAAAGTGACTTGGAGCAATCAGGGGCATACGATTTGGAACAGGCAGGGCAAAATGGCAGTCGCAAGTCCACGATTAATAAACTAGAAGCACTCCATAAGAGATTGTTTCAAAGATAATTACAAACTCAGTCCACTGATGCAAAAATAGCAGTACAACTTAACTAATGATTACAAATTTAAAAAAAGAGTCAAATCAGTAAGGTTAACTAAACGCCTAGAGATTGTGCCAAACCCGTCTGCTCATCTCAGGATTTCAAAAGAATTCCTTACTGCAAAGAAGGTTCTGTGGCATTCCGGTCTTGTTTTTGAACATTTAATTTGTAACAGTGGCGAGTGCAAGCTTTCTGGGTGCATCACTCTGAGCGTATTCGTGTAGATTTTCATGGTTCTTAGCTTATTAGGGTAAAGACGGGCTTATTGTGTTCGTGTCGAATGAGACGAGATAATCCGTTACCTTCTATGGAGAGATGTCGTCTGCTCGAATTTCTTAAGCTGTTATAAAAATTCCTAATGTCTTGATGTTGCAAGTTTTCGAGTTTTGAAACGAATTCCTTTTTTTTTGGAGGGGGGGGGGGGCAATGTCAACACTTGAACTTCCTGAATAACTTCCGTATAGAGCATTGACACGACGTAATATTATTGTATATGCTGGAGCCTTAATGGGTTAGCTGTAAGGGGCACTGCAGAGAGAAACAGAAGGGCGTCATACTGAAGCCGATGCTGTGAAGAGTGATTTCTTGGACCTAAAACGCGCGATTTTTGTTGTTGGAGAAAGCAACGTTATTTTAAGCCTAAGAAATCCGCTCTTCCGTTGTTTTTCCCTCCATTTTTATGTAGTGCACCTTGTAGTTATGCCCCCAAAACCCATACTGGTGCCAATATGGCGGCAAATGTCACTGCTCTATTGTATTACAATTTTTGGAAGGATCTTGATGGGTGTTTTGGCTAAAAAATATGGCAAGCACAATCCAAATCAGTAGCAATGGCACAGAACGTAAAAAGAAAACAAACAAAAACTGTGTGTTAAACCAAGCAGGTGAAGTTCACACTTTTTTTTAATTAATTTCTTTGAGCCTTAAGTCAGCCGAAGCAATTTAATGCTTGTATGGCTGAACCGGCTCAATTTTGAACCTTACTAGACTTTTCAAGAGAAGAAATATCTGGTAAAAGGCGGCGCCAACCTGGAGATTTGCACCGGGAAACCTCCGATCATCGTTGGGGCCGAAAGATTGTCCAGAATAGTTCCCATAGCCGCTGAAGGAGCATGGTAGCCTCTCACGCACCCCTGGCCGGCGTTCGTGGCGGGGTCGGTTCCCTTTCCAGGGGGTCAACCAGATCCGCAAACCTCCAGCAACCAGACTGAGGTCTCTCACCGCTCAGTCACGATGGCCACTTGCAAAGCATAATCATTCTTAAGCGTCGAGTATTCACGCTCCCCTTCAGCCTTGTACTTCTCCTCAGTCGCCTCAGCCCAACATCTGCAAGGAGGACCGCGAGTGCTCGAAAATGAAGAGACAAAGTATGATTACGTTCTGCAAGTGAAACTGTGACTGTCAGATCTGGACATAATTCTTATTAAGAGCACAAGTTTCAAGTTTTTGTTTCAAGCGTTACTACGGACTGTTACCCTACTAAATTATTGATTTTCCTAATAGGTTGCGTTAATTTGTCAACAAATTAAGATAACACTTGCATCAGCTTCAGCTTGGATTAGATGGGGCTATCGTTTAAACCACCTAGGTATGTTGGGCAAAAGTCTGGTTGTAGATGATGCCATTCAGCACCGCCTCCAGAGCAGGCCAGGAATGAGCTCGTGGACTGGGAAAGAGGAGGGCCACCTTCATCTGCTTTATATGGACGATTCGGTTCGTGAAGAACGGCTAGCTGTACCTAGGGCTGGACGCAGTCGTTTGCTTGAGGAAGGCCAAGTGGACCAAAAAAGAAAGTTTGGTAGAGGGGAAATAGACAGGAAACAAGACAGACTGATGTACGGACGGACACACGACGTTTCGACTGCAGAACTGGAAGAAGAAAGGGAAGAGGCGAAAGATAGATGCACGTGACGAATGTCCAGTTAGTAGAGGCTGTTTTTCAGGAGCCAGGGGCCATCGGAAATGGGCTGTAAACATCCGATGCGATAGCTTGGCGTCTGCTTGCCTTGGGGGTCGAATGTGTATGGGGGTGTCTAACTGCCTGAAAGGGGGGGGGGGGGGTCTAACCAGTCCATTATTGTTTCCTAAGATGCCAGTCTGTGAGTCGCAAGTATCGGCATGGCAGCATGAAGAATAAAAGCTTGCACAGCCAAAGCCTGCAAGATCAGTTTGGTGATAAGATCTTTCGATATGCGAAAAACGTTTTATGCCTGCTGTAGCTCATGTAGTTTGCCTATGGAGCTTAGGAGTATGAGGCTATGAGTATCGAGTATCTGTATAGACTCTGTAGAAAAACAGTCTGCAAAGCCAAGGCTGCTAGATCAGTTCGCGTATAAGGTCTTTTGGTTTACGAAAACGTGTTACACCTGGATAATTCACGGCGTTTTTGCACAAGATAAATGTAGCGAGGCAGCAACGCAATTTAAAACAGGAGGTCGACACTCCAGCTCACACGGGCACTCTTTAATAACAGTCCAAATTTTCCATCCACATGGTTACCTTTATCAAGGAGATGGACAATTATAGGTCAAGGACAAGGACAATAGAGTGTCAGCCTCTTGTTACGTAGCAACCTCGCTGCATTTTTCTCGTGCATCTACCTCCCATGATAAACGATCACCCATTTCTAATTTTAAACTTTTAAATCCCAACAACCTTTGATCCAACAAGCAGTATTGTCCTTCATAACAGTTCCCACGTGGACGGAAAATGTGGCCTGTTATTGCCTGTTACTGCCCGACCCGTGGAAGCCAGAGTGTCGGCCTACTGTTTTAAATTGCATTCATGAAGTTTGTCTTTTGTGATATACCTGGCTAGTTCATGGCGCTGGTCCCTTGTTATACTTGGATGTGTGGTATGGAATGTAGCCACCGTGAGCTGTTGAAGATACAGCGAATTTTGTTAGACCAAATCCCAGTCTAACAAAAAACAGTTTTGAAAATTGATTGACGGTTTTAACGTCACAACGGTTGAAAAATCCGTCCGGAGGTTAGTGCATTTTTTCCAAACTGGCGATCATCGACAGCCGATTCTTGCTCGCTAAGAAAAAAATCGGCTCGTTGTTTTGTTTCCGTGATGCAGTATAGCGGCAGTAAAACAGCTTTGGCAATCAACCTCGAATCTTCACACGCGAGTACCACGCTTGGTCTGCGAGTATAGCCGGGTTTACGCTACCACACCCTTTTGCATTCTCGCAGCTAGAAGCTAGAAATCACCTCAAATTCCAACATGGCGGCGGTTTTATGTCTGCCGCCTCGCAACGAAAACAACAAATAACGTGAGTTCAGAAGCGTTTGGGAAAATTGTTTAGTCATGAGGAATTCTTTATATTATTGGCACGGATTATAAGACTTCAAGTATTTACTCAAACGATGTCGGATTTACCTAATCCATTTAGCGTTGTTACCATGGCAATGTCACCTTTGCCATCGCGATTGAGTTCTAGCTGCGAGAATGCAAAGGCGAGTTGTTGCGTAAACTAGCCCTAAAGAAGATACTCACCAAAACTTTAGGAGCGTTGCGTGCTTAGCTTGGTCGTTTACAGCGTTGGTCTTGGTGAGCTGTTGACGCGTTCAAACTTGGGTCTGTACACACCAACGCTGCAAACGCCGCTTTGTCTACAAACAAGACGGCTGACATCAACTACTGTTTGACGTTGTTGAACTGCGTTTTGTTCATCGCCTATACGATCTCAAGCAATAACATCAAGAGACGCGCCTTTAAGACATTGAAAGGGGTAATTGTTGTTCTAACAGAACTGAAAACATTTGGTTAATTTCTCCACGTCGCTCGTATTGCTCCCACTGATAAAAGACGGGCTGCACGAAAGGGGTTTAAAAAAGGTTTATATTCTAGTGAATTTTTCAAGAATCTTAACGACGTGTTGATTTTGTTGGGCGAAGCTGCTAAAGCAAATAATTTCGTTTGGGTTAATGATTTGTGTGTATCCTTTACAGATATAGATAAGCGGCTTGCCTGCGCTACAGCGGGCCCTCTACTGGCTGCAGCTCAGGAGTAGCGCCAACGGCGAGCTTCAAATATGAAATTTCTGAAGCGATCAAAGCAACGCTAAGAACCGAGCTTCGGCCTGGTGCTTGATGCATTGCCTAGCAACGAGTGACGTTGTAACGTGAAGCCATGCTCGCAACGCTCCTAAAGTTTTGGTGAGTATCCGCCATAATTCTTATAATAGTTAGACAAATACGATATTGTTTGCAGCAAAATCGTACGAAGTCAATTCGCGTCGCCTACCTCGTAAACTTTGATTCGTACTATAGGCCTAGCATTTTGGGTAAACTAGCACTATAGTGTAGTGACACCTTCTCGTGGCGGAATCATAAACTATCAATATTTACACGATAAGGCTGCTAAAAATTAATTAAGTGCTTCTTTGGGAGTGGTACTAAAAAAATTTGACGCGAGCGGGCGGTTTTTTTTTTCTAGTATTATTCGTGATTTTTTAGATGCGGGTGATGGGTTTTTTTTTTTTTTTTTTTTTTTTTTTACCAAACAACACAAAATGAGTTGCTTACATTTTGTTGTGGAATACAATATCTGTGTCTTAATTCCAGGATGAGCGTGCACAAGTTGCACATTTGATGAAAGTCATTCTTTATATGCAAGTTTTTAGTTGTGACATGTCACTGAATGACCGTTAGATTTGTTTCGAGGCGTTCATGAGAATAGAGCAAAGACCTGATGTGGTCATCGGCCCCACAATATGTCTGATGAAAGTGCTGATGCGTGATCGGAATTTTTTTTTTAATTTTTAGACGATGTCATAAAAATACGTTTCATGTGCTGAGAAAAAAACCCACGCGTGCGCTCCCGAGAACCATTTAATTAACTTTTAGCGGCTTTAATTCAGAGTGTAAAAGAAATGTATGTCACAAATGAAGGGGCATGTTCTACATAACAAACTGATGAAAAAGTTCCATATGAACATATATCTGAAAATGCGTCATATTTGAGAAATTTTTCCTTTCAGAGATACATGTGCACATGTATCCAAGATCCAGGACTAAAGCGGCGTAGGCTAATGCCTGACATGTGAATGTACGGGCGACCCTTCCAGTATCAAGCAGTTGAAACTTAGTTTCAGTCTGGTCATAACTATTGATAGGGGGCAGAGAACAGTCCGTCCCACCTGTTCAGTAGCTCTGGGGAACCTCAACAGGGAAAAACTACAATAAAAGCTAAATTTGTTATTTGAGCCTTCGCCGCTTTCGCCCTGGATTTCGGAGCTGCACATGTATTTCTGACTAACGGAAAAATTTCTCGAAAAGGACCCATTTCCGAATATATCTTCATATGGAATTTTTTTCATCAAATTGTTGTGTAGAACATCCACCTTCATTTGTGACATAACATATATTTCTGTTACACCCTGTATAGCAGCCCAAACTTGCGGAAGGTATTAAAAAAACCTCGTGGCCCTCAGAACAGCAGACATGTGAATGGCTTCCATTGACCGTCAGTAATAGGGAAATCAACTGGGATTTTTTTTGGTACCTTCAAAAAAGAATTCACTACAAAAGTTGAATGTTTACAGGTACGCATTGCAGAAGGTCATTAATGTGATGTAAACGTGTCATATAGAATATCAAACTGAAAAGAAGAAATGAAGCCCTACAATTGATAAGATTTTAAACTGCTCGGCTGCACGTTGATTATTTTCCGTAAGGCGGACGAACCTACTCATGGGTTGATCGTGAGCGTGAGCCAGGCCCGGACTGGCCATAGTGCCAGGGTGCCAATGGCACATGGGCCCTCCCGTAGATTCGTAAAGGGGCCTTTTTAGATGTGTGATATTTGTGATATTTCTGTTGTTGATGAATTTTTTTCTCATTGTTATTTCCTGGTTGGTCTTAAATCTAGTCCTTTCTCTGATCATTTCATAGCTGTATTTAAGTGGCTCGGCTAAGCTTAGGGACTGGTCACGTTGTTTATTGCCAATGTGTGTGATGAAGGGAAAAGTCATTTTTGGACCTCAAAAATGACACTTTCAGCAGGCAAAACATCAAAAAATGCGTCATTTTCTCCCCATTCTTTACGCTGTTTTGAAGCTGTCTGTGTCACTACTAGGGACTAGAGTTTTTTTCAGTATACAAAAGCCTCGCCTCCAGGTTCTTTGACGAAAGGTGTATTTTGTTTGGAGGGGGTCACATTATTTTTGGGACCTTGAGTGGGGATTCCAAGATTTTTTCAGGGTTTTTATGGGTGGGGGCTCATTGAAAGATTGGTTGTCACATTTCCATTTCCTTTGCCCCAATGATTGCAAAATTTCATCTCCCCCCCCCCCCCCTCCCTCTCCAACTTCCCCCATATTGTGTTTGGGGAACATCTTTTTAAACGTCATGGTGCTGGGGCCGCAGGGCTGCCAGTCCGGGCCTGAGCGTGACACGGCAAAAGCACCGAACATGGTGGTCAAATGAATAAACCAATGGTGACGAAACAGCGCAAAATGACACGAATCACTTCAGGGCCACGATGCTAATATAATTTCTGACAGAAGCGTTTTGGTGTCAGCTTAAAATGGGGGTAATCCTTAAACGCTATACAAACTAAGAAAATAAAAATACGTACAAAAACACCAGTGTTATGCACAAAAAGAAGATCCCTATAACAACTCCAGTGATCCGACGCGATACGATAATCAAATAAATTTGTAGACCCGAGGCAGTTTATAGTGACATGAAGTTTAAGAAATTATTTATGGGCGATAATTCATTCTCGAAGAGTCTGCAGTGTCTGTCCTACATGGTAGCTGAGTTTGTCGGGATGGATACGATAAACTACATTTTTTGTAGAAAATATTTTCATTTTCATTTTTTTATCGGTTTTATAATAATAAAAAAATAAACAAAACAATCAGTATAATTGGTATTACCATGAGTCCATGAAAAGTTCCGTAGGAACGATGAGTAACACACTTCTATTAGGGTGGTGTCCTAGCGTTTGACCGATGACAGAGACTCGCCTCGACCACCATTGGAACTAAACAGTGAAAACCTTCAATTTCAAAAACTAGATGGCGCCAGTAATTTGTGCCTTTTAAAACTTCAGTATCATTTACAGCTTGTTTGTGGGCTCTCAATGTTATTCATAAATTCTTATTTAAAGTATTCTATGGAATTCTCAGACGAATAAAATTTATTAAGCTATATTCTAAACTATTTTCGGAATTATTTTTAACCAATCACGAAGCAGTTTGGTTAAAACGAACGCCATGACATGTGTTATGTAATGTGCCACTCGTGCTTCAACTAAAAAAGTGAAATCTTCCAAGTCAACTGCCAGAAAGCGACAGACGAGGAAATTCAACTTTATAAACAACAAGAAAGTAGTTTGATAATATGGCAAAGAATGTTTGCTCACTTAGTGCAATTATTTTGTTGGTGGTCCGTGTTCATACTGGAGATAATCCCCTAAACAGTAAAAAGTGTGGTAAGGCATATCTACGATTATCTGTTGCACATTTTAATTCGAAAGACAGGAAGCTGATTATTTCTAAAGTGTGACACGTCGTATTATGATTTGTGAGATTTTCTGCTGCATTTTCTACATTCTACGACAAAACAGTGAGAAAGTGTTTAAATGTGGAAACCGTAGTAAAGCCTTTTAACTGAAGCTCATGTTTAGTTGCGTTTGGGGGCGAGAAGTGTCTTAATGTTTTTGTGACGAGAAGCCTATTAAAAACATAGTATGGGGTACTGCAATTTCTGGTGAATGAGGCTTGTTGCAACGTAAATGAATTTTTTCTACCGATCGTTCCTTAAATCAAGTTTGTAGTACGCAATTATCTTATTTAACGTGAATATCAGACGATGTATACTCGTATACAAAACGGTGTGAAAACCTGGAAATGCAACCATAGTGGTGCCACTTTTCATACATAATTAAAAGAAATAGACAACTTTTAAATGCCAGATATTTTTATTAGTATCCGTTTTCGAAGTAAGAAATATTACAATGCATAGTCAACGTTTTTTAATGAGACACTTAAGTGAAAATTAAAAAAAGCTACAATTTCGTTGTAAAAGTGTGTAGCAATGTAGTCGAATGGATAATGGTGTAAACCCCTTGAAGTTTGAATTGTATGCTGCAGCATTTTTATTGAGAAGCCCTTTATTATCTACGGTCGAATTCTACTCTAGCTGATTTTGTAAGGTGTGTGCTACTTCAAATACTAAGCTTCAGCAGGTGCCCTTTTCGGCAAAACAATGAATGACATTAAAAAAAATGTATAAATTTATAAATTTATAAAAAAAAATCCTGTAACTTTAAATTCTTATTCGTCGCTTATACATGACACTGTGCAAGAGTGCATTTTTTAGGGTACTGCTACTCCGAAGCAGAAGGGGGGGGAGGGGGGAAAGGCTCCCAATTCAAAATCCTTTACACATTCATATATCTTTCAATTTTGGCGTCACTGGTTATTAGTGCTAAAAATTGTTTAAAATATGAGTAATCGAAACTTGTCAGCCTAGTGTTCGGTAATGAGAAAGCGCCTCCGTTACTCTGTTCAGTGGCACAGGCAAGAAACATTGTGGAGGGGGACGAATAAAGCCAGCTCGCGGTTTGGGGGAACGCTTCCCTAGAGCATTCCGAGGAATTGAAGCAATTTATGGTACATCACTGCCGAATCCTGCTTCTTTAGAGTACTTATTTATTTTACGTATTCTGGCAGAATTTCTGTAGCGTTATGACACAAAGGCGGAAGAAGTATCGTTTATGTTACACGAATCCTATAAAATACTTAGTGCGTGACAGTGTATCTGCTTATAAATGAAGCTTGTTACAGTGTAGATGGATTCGTTCTGGCAATCAATCCTTAGAATTAAAATTGTAGTACCAATTTCGTGTTTAACGAATGTGAGACAATACGTATTCCAGTACACAATAGTGGGAAAACCTTAAAATGCAAATTTTCTG
>JAHWFP010012600.1:0-12442 GCA_023313725.1 Lithobius niger
GGGGGGGGGGGGGCTAGCATAGTACGCGAGGTTGTTTTTTGTTTTTTCGTGTTAGTGCGGAAAATGTCGCCAGTCTACAAATGTGCTATTCGCTTGAGTCTCGTAGGTTTTTAGGTGTATTTAGGTGTGTTTACAAGTGTCAGTAGCCTAGTTTTAGTACTGTCGGAACGAAAGGTTGCCGGATTGGGCCATTCCTCCATGGATGGTGGTCTAGCATAGTAGCCTACTCGAGGTTTTTTTGTGTGTGTGTTAGTACGATAAATGTTGTAGGTTGCAAATGTGCCTACTTATGTTGGTTGCAATGGGGTGTGCTGGTTGAATTTGTGTTGTGTACGGTAGCTTTGCAAAGTCGGTCATTATATGTCACATGTCACCCCGGCTGGAGCAGGGGTTGTGCAGACCCCGAAAAAAGTGTTAGGGTATCAAAAATAATCCACGGTTACGTGTGTGGGTTTTCAGATTAACCGTGTATAACGGATACACTGTTAGCATAGGGATGTGCTGGCGTGACGTCACCACCGTGCATTAATACTGCTAATCTTACCTTAGTCGTTGTTGCTCCCTCTGCCGCAAGAGTTCGTCCTCTTTCATGACGCTTTCAATGTGGCTTCTTTCCAACGGAGAGAGTGCAGGTAGAGACGCCGCGTTTGTGGGGGTGGGAGGAATCATCCACCCCCTCGACCACTCCCCCTCCTCAGGCATGGGACCTGTTCGGTGTGGATTGACCAACTACCAACCTGAAGATAAAATGGGAAAAACAAAAGAGAAATGTAACTTCTATTTAAACATTGACACTGACATTGACATTACACAATACTCGTGGATCGTTAAATCCCTCTATGGAAAATAAAGATACGGGTGCGACGTCTGGTGGTTTGCAGAGTTAACTAAGAGGATATGCTTCAATGCCAACTGAGGTTGAAGTTCAGATCCTCGTTCACTGTTTTTGTTTTAAAGGGATATACCACAGATTATATACCTCCCAGCGCCATTTTTCTCGATCCTCCACATCAAGTACGGCCCCAAAGGTCTATTTACTTACCGTTAGTCTTTCCCTTGCTAAACAAAACCGTCTTAAAATGTGGCGTCTACGAGATTTTCTATTGAATATTGTTACTATATTTAAGAACGACCCGTAACTATATGATGCATTGCGCGCGTACAATAATCATGACGTTTCATCTCTGTGTGTACATCTACTAATTTTCTAATAATTACCATGAGGTCTACAATCTAACAGTCTAACGCGGTAAAAATTAAAATTAATTATTCCAATAGATCGCCGAAGCAAAATTATAAGACACTAGCCTAGTAAATTATAAATTGTGATTTTAAAATACGTGAATCATTCCGGTTTGTGACGACACAGTCGTTGACTTGATTCTGTCTCGTGTACTTTTCCCAAAGCCAACCGAGACAGCAGCTATGTGACGAACGGAGCTACCACTCCAGCCGACCTTGGCCCTGTAATTGCTCGGATGACGATCTGCGCGTAGCTGTAATTTGGCACGCGGAATGTTACAAGGCAGGCCGGGGTGTCCCTTTAAAAGCCTACCGAGCCGAAATTTTGTGAACTTTGTTCCTGCCTCTCCTTCGTTATAGTATTAGGTGTGTGATGGTGAGGAGGGCGAAGATGGTGAGGAGGGAGCAGGGTATGATAGACTGTACGTTTGTACGAAAGTTAGCTACACATGGATCGGTTTCATATCAAGCTTGGAATAAATAGCTTACTTCGTTTTGGGAACGCTTGCAGTGTACAAGTGAGGTAATCACTTTCCAATTTCGTCCCCAAAACGCCAACAGCGGGCAACCGTTCCGATCCCGAATTGTGTCGTCATCAGCTACTGTGGTATCACGCCGTGGTCTAGCATCTGCTAGCTTCGAGCACAAGCAGGAAGGAAACACGTTGTGATCATGCTGCTAGCACTGCTCCAACAATGGCTGACTCGAATTTGACCGAACGATATTGTTTGTATACCCGTGTAATGGGCGTGTGATGGCAACGTGACGCGTTACTACCTGCCTACGAGATCAAAATTGCTACCATAATGTGTTTGGTGATACGTTAATTCGCCGAGTTTGACGTCTTTATTGTTGAACCCTCACCGGACAGGAGAAATTTGCTAGCGAAGGAACACGACACCATGTGCCTACAATGTCAAAATTGCTGCAATCGTACGGCTGGTGTTGCATCCATGGACCGATTTTGACGTCTTTCTCACACCATCCCGCTTCGCGAAGCAGCCACGAGCAGCCGATCTGGTTTGACTTTTACTACCCATGCTTAATTTCGACGTTACCATCTAGCAGGGTTTTCGAAAACCACAATCCAAACGAGGCAGAGCGGAGTTTGCTCATGGGCATTCTGTGTGTTAACGGTACTAAACTGTCTCCAGATGGATGAGTTTGGTTGAGTTTGGATTGGTAGTTATCGAAGGCGCCCTAGGTTATGACAGGCATGGCAGACATGGCAGTGCACACCTATTCAAATAATGAAATTGTAATATTTAGTCTAAAATACTCATTTTCTACTACTTTTTTTTATTTATTTAATTTCATATTTGTTATCTGTGTTTACATTCATTGTTTTTTAATTATTTCACGCAGGCCTTTGCAATGAGGACATACACGACGAAGAATAGGTGTAGTGTTGCTATCTATACGTAAAATTGTTAACCATATGAATCGAAATCTTTGCAGGATTTTAAGGGGGGAATAAGGGGCAGAATTTCGGTGCTTGCCATAGGCGCTAATTCCATATGTAAGTGACTGAACCTTACTAAACAGTTTTGTAGAGAGAGACCGAAGCCATTGGATTTAAAGTCACTTATAACTTATAAATTCATACGCTTCAGTTGAAATACGGAATATCTATTGGAAATGGTCACTTTGTATTCCACCGCTTGTCACAAGATTGTCTGGGGAAGAAGCTGTTGATTTAGCTTCTTGGTTCCAAGACGGTTGGTGTGACATGGCCAAAATGTGTTTTACCAAAGTAATGCTGAGAGGCATTTACTTCCAGGTACGCACGAGAACTGGCATGGAGCCAAGGGAACAAGAGACACATTTTCTACCGCAGTAGGCCTTAGCTATAGAGAAACAGAACTCTTTCCTCGTTTCAAGATAGTTTAAACGCTAGTGCTTGTGAATTGATATGTGTTTGGCACCAGGGGGTAGTAACTCCTGCAGTCGCAGCGCGTCTTCACAGAAGGGTTACTAGCGCAAATAGCGCTCACCGCTTGATCAAGGACCGCAGAAACACAGACAACATGGCACTGGTAATCGTAGCCTAAAACGGCCCACATTGGAGTTCAAAGATTCCAGGAAATAGACATTCGTTGCCGCAAACTGCCACAACAACTCGGATTATTTTTACAAACTGCATATGGCAAATGTCAGCTAACACAATTTACCTTCACGAAATGCGCTCGCCTTAGTGTTGTTTGACTGCCATTTTTAAGTGGCATTATCGTACGGTGGCTCATTGGGACAAACAACAACTTTTTTTTCTACACACGCACCAAACTTTTATGAAACCGGAATAAGGTGGCCACTGGTGCTGGCCGCAGTTTACCACATATCGTCCTAGGTTGCATAGTGTGTCTTATCCGGTGTTGGAAAGCCAAAGTTCTGGTTTCATTCAAGTTTTATGTATGTGTAGAAAAAAATTTGTTGCGTGTCCTAACGAGCCACCACAGTAACAACACGCGTTTCTTCCCGTTTGATTGTGCCCTCGTGAGTATAACGATTGCCGAATGTTGCTTTCCATAGGAATATGCTCCTCCCGTAACGAAGTTAGGTTATTGATAGGCTTACACAAGTGATTCTTTTCACACATATTCATTCGATAATACCCCTCATAACTGACCTCATATACGATATTATCGATAATTTTTCGCTTTGGTCCTTTCATTTGGTTTTTAAGCAACGGGCTGTTCCCGTAGCAATTACCACTGTAGTCCAGTTTAAGTATGGATAATTTTTCTCAGTTACTCATTGCATTCTCAAGCTGATAAAAACACCTAGCGCAAGCGCTTGGTGTTTTTTTTTTTCAGTTCGGAATACAACTCGTGTGGTTATTAAAAAATTATCGGCTATAATATACCAAGTATGAAATCGATAATTTTTGTGTTTTAGCACGAAACTCCTTTCCAGATTTAATTTCCCGAGACCGGAGGTCGAGAGAAATTTGTTGAAAAGGAGTTGAGTGCTAAAACGATTCTGCGCCGAAGTAATTTCGTTTCACGGTTTCATTTCGATTTCGATTTACGATTTCGATTTACGAAGTAATTTTGATGTACGATGTTTAGTTTTATGATGTTTATGATGTCAATATTAGTTTGGGAGTCATATTTACGATGCTTACCTCCATAGCGATGCTAGCCCCCCCCCCCCCCGCCCCATCAATTTCCGTCATTCAACCTGTAATTTCGTTTGCTTCGGTGCAGGTGTTTCGTATTAGGCCTAAACGACACTTTAATGCCGTTGAAACGCCACATCAAACGTATCCTCACCGAAAAGCATCTTCGCATTTCCGTAAAATTGCGACGATTCATGAAAGTGGATTCGTTGACCTAATTCGGGCATAATTACTCCGAACGCTGTTGAGAAACAGCTTCGTGTTTCCGTAAATTTCCGATGATTAACGAAGGTGGCGTCATTTTCCTAATATGGGCATAATGAGAATGAAAGCAAAATCAGTCCTTTAAGTGAGATATGCTATATACATCGATGTTGTTTTGTCGGCGACCATTCATTACTGAAGCAGAAAGCGCTGGCGTGGTCTTTTCACTGTGGTCCTATCAGTTTAGGTCGGCATGGTGCTCGGTTTGCGGAAAGAAAACAAAAATTCTCGATAATGATTTTTACTACACAGCGTAATTTTTAGTATAATTTTTCTGCAAAAGTAAAAACGGTCACTCGTTCAACAAATGAACAAGGTAGTGATTCACAACTGAACCAGCATGGGCCTCGACTCTGATCGAGTGGTGGAACGATGGGGGAAAATTACTTGTCGATTCCTCGTTTAGGCTATAGAGCAGTAACATTTGCCGCCATATTGGCACCAGTATGGGTTTTGGAGGGCATAATTACAAGGTGCACTACATAAAAATGGAGGGAAAAACAACGGAAGAGCGGATATCTTAGGCTTAAAATAACGTTCTTTTCTAAAAAAAAACAAAAGTCGTGCGTTGTAGGTCTAAGAAATCACTCTTCACAGCATCGGCTTCAGTATGACGCCCTTCTGTTTCTCTCTGCAGTGCGCCTTGCAGCTAACCCATTAAGGCTCCAGCATAGAGTTATATACAATAATACTACGTCGTGTCACTGCTCTGTACTGTCCCTGGACTTCGCTACACATTTGTAGACACCAGTCGAACACAGTTCTCAAAGATCACGTCCCAAAAACATTCTCGTGTCCAATCGACATGAGCGATACGAATGAACGCAATTCTCACAAAAACGGGGCATATAATTTACTCGATTTGCGCTTGTTCCGGCCCCTATCATGAATTCGATCTTGGCGTACGTGCTTTCTGGCCTCAGCGAGCGATATAGCTAGCGGTCACGTAATTCATCTCGTAACTTTTCTGCAATATTAAGCAGAACCCAAATCCGTTGTGAATGGCACATTCGGCTAGATGACGGTTATAACGACGTTGACCGTGCATTACCGCACATCTCATGCCGAGTCAAAGAACATTAGGGTTAGGTCGTTAGGGTTATTACCCAAAGACCTCCGCGGTGAGCGACTGTCGTGGTTTTGGCGTTGGCGGCCATATTGGATTTGCGAAATGGAAACAAAAGTGTATGAGGTTTAAAATGGCTGCGATTAAAAAGGATTTGCGGTTTTTTTTTCTGGTTTTAAATCCAGTTTTGTGTTTCGGTACGCGAAAAGAAAAAAAAACTAGAATCATCTATTCTGTACGTGAAAGTGTGGTGAAGGTATCTTGCGAGTGAAGTTTTGGTGGGAAATCTTCAGTTAAAGTTGAACGTTTTGCTAAAAGTTGAGTGTTCACTGCGGGAAATGAACATTATAGTGTGGGGCAAACCATTGTTCATCTTATCGTTAACCTCTACAAAGTACTTGAGGGCGCCCTAGTAGCTCTCAGAGTTGGAATTGGGCCACATTTGCTGACCCAGTGGCCCAAAAGTTTTCACATCCGTGACCCGGTGAGCCACCTAAAATGGTGACCTATGTGACCCGGTGATCCACATGTCCCGAGTGACCGATCATCAGTAATTTATTAACCCATGTTGTGGACTGAGGCATACCTTGAAAAACGGCCCTCTCATCCTGATATGGGGCCCCCACCACCCTCTCACCCTGACATGGGGTCCAGCTTGTAGAGCCATCAAGCTAAGGTGTGATACTACGCAGCTTTGTGCCAGGACGAAGATTAGGTAAAGTATTACGACTGTTTAAAGAGGGAAAATACACCGTTTTTCTTCTTAGTAAAATTAGTAAGAGCAACAGCCATTCATCAAAATTGAACAGCATGAAAAAAATGATGAGAAGTGCATTGTTGGGGGCCCCACCGGGGTCCCTTTTCAGCGGGGTCCCGAGGCAAATGCCTTGTGGGTAACAAGCCATTACCGATGACCCATCCCAGAAAATGACCAATATGCCCCAAGTGGACCAATATCCCCCAAGTGACACAGAGATACACCCAAAATAGTGACCCATGTGCCCCATGTGACCCAATGACCTAGCGATCCATTCAATATGGTGACCAAAAAATGCCCCAAGTGACCCAATGATCTGGTAATCCACCCAAAATGGTTGCCTATACGCCCCAAGTGACCCAGTGATCCAACCAAAATAGTGACCCATCTGCCGCAAGTGACCCAACGACCCAGTGATACACCCATAATGTTGACCCCATATGCCCCAAGTTACCCGGCAATTGACTCAAAATGGTAACCCGTTTGACCTGGAGATCAGGTGATCAGGTGATCCACCCAAAATGGTGATCCGTATGATTCAAGTGGTACGAGAACCACGAGCACGAGACTCTTAATCTCGGGGTCGTGGGTTCGAGCCCCACGTTGGGCGCCAAAATGTAATATTCAGTCTTTATACCAGCACTTGACATTACAATGATCCAGCCCACAACCGTCTGACGGGCCAAAATACGGTTTATTGCCTTCACTGCGCCCGAAGCGCATGCTTTCCGGTTCCCTGCGCCAAGGAGGAGTTTTGGAGCTCGCACGGCAAGGCGTGCTGCCCCAGAGGCGCGCATCCTCATAACAGTGACCAATTCCAACAGACCAAAGTACCACCGATTCAAGTTTTTTTCATTTAACCTTTCAGCTAATACTCCGATCGAGATTAACTTAGCAAATGTTTTGGCGTGTCGATATTACTCCTTTAAAAGGAGGCACCATTCTCAACTTGGCGATTCTTTCACCAACTTTGTTTTGTATTGTGGTAAATATTACTCCAGAAAAAAAAATGTGTTCCTTTTAACTTTTTTTCTAATTTTACAACAGCTTAAAAAGAATGATCTAAAAAATCTCGAAAATTAACAGTTTTCCAGAATTATTTTTCTCTACATTGGTGACGAAGTTGGGGGTGGGGGGACCATTTATGACATCATTACGGCGTCATTTTATTCCTGTGGAAAAAGCCAGAGAAACCTCTACAAAATTCAGTGCAGCTCTGCGTCATCTAGCGGCAGAATGTAAAAAAACTACAGCTTTATGATTTTCTTTTAAAAAATATAAAAAAACAAATAACAAAAATTTCTAGCCTGCTTTTTTTCGTCACATCGACCCCCCAAAGATGAACATCAGGTCGCCGGGACAAATAAATCAATTATTATTATTCCCGAAACAAGATTTCTGGCGCCGACTTGGAAATAAGGTCATATCCGCGTTTCCAAAGACAGCCGGAAATGGGGGTGTGATTGAGGGTGGCAGAAGAGTCGGGGTGTGTATGTGTGTGTAGCTATGTTGCTGACAAGGGCGGGCACATCACACCCCAGGGGGTGAACAGAATGAAAGAAATAAGAAAAGAAGGGTGAAAAAAACGACAGAGAAGTTCGAAAGATGTTTTCTCCGTCTAAGCTTGCCTTAGGCCTATCGCTCCATTCATAAAAGATGGCGACTCCGCTTGGCTCGCAGACAGGAAGTGGAATTGTGGGGGAAATACAACTATTCCGGTCTTCTAGAAGAAAAAGAAGAGCCGCCAGCCAATCAGGGACGGATCTGCTCAGCGGGTAGCCTATGGGAATGAAAAGAACCAGAAGAGATCAAGCTCTGAGGCTCAATTCTCGCTTCTCGTGGACGCGCCGTTCTTCCTGGGCTGAACAAAATGGCGGCCGGATATCGCAGCGGGAATGCAGCGCGCCAATCGCTAATGACCGGAAATGACATCATTATCACACAGACCAATCGGTTCTTGCTAACTTGAAAAACACGGAAGAGCAATATGGGATAAAAATGTAAGTTTGGCAACTATAACAAAAGTTGAACCTGCAAACTGACGAGGAGGGGTGGATTATAGTAATTGTTGCTTGTTAAAAGGACATTGCACCCAGCGCCATTTTTCTCGATTCTCCACATCAAGTATGGCCCCAAAGGTCTATTTCCTTACCGTTAGTCAATGCCTTGGTAAAAGTCAGTTTTAAAATGTGGGCGTCTAGGAGATTTTCTGTTGAACAATAATTAACTATATTTACTGCGTCCTTCAGTATATGATCCTTTGCGCACTTACAATAACCATGACGTTTCATCTCTGTGTGTGCATGTACTAATTTCTAATAATTACCATGGGATCAAAAATCTAAAAGACTAATGCGGGACAAATTAAAATTAATTATTCCATCTCTGTCCCGTAGTTTTGCACGCGTTGCTTGAGCGGTAAGTCTAGCAAATGAGTTATCCCGTACGAAAGTGTAGTTATTAATTAATCCAAGGTTATGTTTCCTCAGATGCCTGAAAACAGCCAAACTGCTTTTCCTAGTAAAAGACACAAGCGTCTACAAGAGTATCGCCAAGCTCATATATATTTTATCTAGATAGGATGGACGTTAACGTTATCACTGAATCTTGGCGGGCGCACACCTATACGTCTTAATGTTGAGATATTTCTTTCAACTGCCGTATTTATAAGGCCACTAAAAGTTAATTAAGTGGTTCTAAAGGAGCGCGCGCATGAGTTTTTTCTTTAAAAACTGTCTAAAAAACATCCGATCACGCGTCAGCACTTTCACCAAACATTTCCTAGAGCCGATGACCACATGAGCTCTTTGCTCCGTTCACATGATCGCCTCGAAACAAATCTAAGGGTCGTTATAAGAAGCATATTACTACTAAAAACTTGGATCTAAGGAATGATCAAATATGCAACTTTTGATCATTGATCCTGGTATTAAAACACACATATTGTATTCCACAACAAAATATAAGCTACTGATGTCGTTTTGTTTGGCAAAAAAAAAGCCATCGCCCGCATCTGAAAAATCATGTATAAAACGTAAAAAAAAAAACCCGCCTGCTCGCGTTAATTTTTTTTGTGTTTCACTCCTGAGCACCACTTCATTAATTTTTAGCGGCCCAAAAGCAGATGTCCTTAACAAATGCAACCTTAACTTTGCTTTTGTTATAATATTGGTAATAATTGCATTCGCTAATAAATATACTAATAAAAATAGTATCCCAAAATAGTGTTATGAATGTTAATTTTTTATTTATTTTATTTTTTTTTATTAATTTTGACGAGCAATTAATGCTTGTATGGCTGAACCGGCTCAATTTTAAACATTACCAGATTTTTTTTTAGAGAAGAAGAAATCTGGTAAAGGGAGGTGCCAGCCCGGGGATTCGATCTGGGAAACCTCCGTTCATCGTCAGGGCCGAAAGACTGTCCAGAAATAGCCAGAATACATCTCATAGCCGCTGGAGGAGCATGATACCGCTACCGCTACCCTGGCCGGCAGCCCTGTCGGGGACTTTGCCAAGATCCCCTTTCCAGGGGTTCGACCAGATCCGCAAACCTCCAGCAACCAGCCTGAGCTCTAAAAAAATAGTAATAAAAATGGCTAATAAAATTGTAACTTTGGTTTGCTAATAATGGTGGTAATAATTTTGTTGGTAGTGAAGAATTGTATTACGGATAATTATGAATTATAGTTTTAATTAGGTATTATAATTTTGTTATTGCTATTATTATTGTTATTTTTATTTGATGCACCCAAACTTTGCATTTATGGCGTAAGTTGGCATTTGCAATTTTTATGTAGTTTTTTTTAGATACTTTTTCTGTATGGCAACCAACAGGCCACAGGCGAGCATTAGCTCTTGTGGGGTGAGGGCACATACGGCATTTTGTACTGTTTACCTGATTCAATAAACCACTTCTCACACTCTCAGCCCCCCCCCCCTCCACCTCCCCGGGCCATCCCGCCACTGTCCTAAACATTGACATCTTACCCAGTTAATTCGCCTGTATCACAGTCTTGCAGCCGCTCACAGAAGGTCATCGGCAACAGAGACGACAGGAACTCGGTCGACAGTAGTTTTATTTTGAGCGGAAGAAGATGGCGGCTGAAACTGAAAGATGGAAGACGCATCATTTCGAACGGAGAATTGGAGATGAAAGAAACACTTCACAGAGTTCACTATCTTTTTCCCCACGAGGCCGCGTGCTTACGCGCCGACGCGCGAGGGGCAATCAGAAAAAAAAGGGGCCCAAACACGAATTGACGTTCCTTTCGAGAGAGAAAGAAAAAAAGTCACGATACGCGAGAAGCGGTTGCTCCTTTTTCTTTCAATTTTTTTTAACCTTTCCATCTGCCGCCAGGAGTCGCGTCGTCGTGACGTCATCGTTCGAATATAACACACGGACGCACTATTATATTGATATCGAACGGGCACAAAACGTACGCTTGCGCCCTCTTGTGATCAACGACCGAACTTGAAAGAGAATTATTCATCGTTTTGTTGCTGTGTGATGCCCCGTCGTACTCTATTGCTGCTATTGCTGATAGGTGAAATGGTAATGGTACACGAACCGACACGAGCGAAAACAAAGGAATTTGGCACACAAATATTGATAACCACACAAACCATACAAATAGTGATGCTTTTCGGCTAATAAAGCCGTCAACATGCATGTAATTACATGCGTAACTATATATCCTACGATTAATTGTTATTCGTTGGTCAACGAAGCCGTTTAGCCGCGGAAGGTATAAAAATAAGCAAATATGTACTCATCACAAAAAGCATACACTAATCGTTAGGTAATCATGTTCCACAACAACAATTCGAAGACAGTCACGTTTAAACTCGACTAATCAATAAGATTTAAGTCATTCCTTTTGAGACGTTATGCTTTTCCTTTAAACTTATTGACTTAAACAGGACTAAACATCAGGTTGTTAAGTCGTTCCTTTCAGTCAGCTCTGTTGGAAGATGCGTCATTTCGAACTGAGAATTGGAGAAGAAACTTCACAGAGTTCGCTTTAAAAAAAAACAGTTTTAAAATGTGGCGTCTAGGAGATTTTCTGTTGAATATTGTTAGCTATATTTAAGAACGACCCGTAACTATATATGATGCACTGGGCGCGTACAATAATCATGACGTTTCATCTCTGTGTGTACATCTACTAATTTTCTAATAATTACCATGAGATCTAAAATCTAATAGACTAATGCGGTAAAAGTTAAAATTAATTATTCCAATAGATCGCCGAAGCAAAATTATAAGACACTAGCCTAGAAAATTATAAATCGTGATTTTAAAATACGAGAATCATTCCGGTTTGTGACGACACAATCGTTGACTTGATTCTGTCTCGTGTACTATTCACAAAGCCAACCGAGACAGCAGCTACGCGAGGAAGGCAGCTACCACCCCAGCCGACCTTGGCACTGCAATTGCTCGGATGATGATCTGCACGTAGCTGTAATTTGGCACGCGGAATGTTATAAGGCAGGCTGGGTGTCCCTTTAAGGATATAATTAACTTTTGAGTGAACGGACCACGATCACAATGACATGCGTAACAAAGATTTTAGTTTTTAGTGCTAGAAATACATTTACGCGCCTTGTTCGCTACACGATAAAAGGCAAAACTTCACAACAAGAGACCAGCCCTTGTGTTAAGCAGGGCTGGTCTCTTGGTGCGAAATATTACTTTTTTTGTGTGTTGTGAACCAAGGCGTATAAATGTATTTCTAGCACTGAAAATTAAAATCTTTGTTACGCATGCCATTGTGAGCTTGGTCTGCAGTGAGGGGATCCCCATCGAATCTTAAATCGTTCTTGACGAACTGACAGGGTAAGGCAAACTAATTACGAAAGACTAAGTTTTAGCTAAAAAATTGGAGCAACTTTTCCAGCGTTAGTGCTAAGACCCAGCAGCAAATTAAACAGGGATTTCTGAACGGGAAATACAGCGGCGTAAATAGTGGGGGGGGGGGGGGGGGGGGGG
>JAHWFP010012603.1:2165-23498 GCA_023313725.1 Lithobius niger
TGTAGCCAAACTAAGTAACTCTCCACACCGACAGTTAACCAATTGTAAGGAAACGTGTCTCGCTTTTAACGAAAAGACATGTTGGATTAAAAATGTTCTATAAAATGTCCTTATACCCATCTTTTTGTCAAGATTCATACAATAAGCATGATGAACACACTGTTTACTTGTATGCCCACATCCGTAACGCAGTTAGGACCTGAAGGGACGAATAAGTCAAGAAACCAGGTGCCAAGGCTCTTCTACAAACTTATTTGCAAAAACTATACCTGCAGAAATGGTACTAAGAACCTCAAAGTGTTGTAACGCTGACATCAAGGGGAATCTGGGGGAACCCCAGAAGTTGAGGCGTTTTTAGAAATTTTGACTGTTGAAAGTGCCATTTTTGAGGTCCAAAAATGACTTTTTCTTCCAGTTGGCCAGTGTGTTTTTTATCCCCCCCCCCTCTTGACGGGACCTGAAAAATATATGACCTCCCCTTGAGAGGGTCCAAAAACTTCATGATTTTCCTTCCCCTGGAAATGTTTCTTTCCTTGGCGATTATTAATGACCGGTCCCTAATAGCCGGGTGTAGCAACAGCATCTACTGTTCTGTTTCGTTTTCAATAAATATTCATCTGTACATAAATTACTAGGATACAGGCTTTGGGCCTATTGTAGGCGGAGCGAACGGATCTTCACTTCAAACTTATACTTAGTTTTTATTTTAATGACGATACCACTTTTGTTAATAATTCTTAAAAAAATCTGGGTACAATACTTTATGGGCTTTGTTAGGTTGTTTGCCTTTTGGTGTACTGCTGTTCTTTGCTGGCCTTTTTCTTATTTTGGCCATTTTTTTAATGTAGGCCTATGTTAGGTGTCAAATTTACGTTTACAAGCTTTAGTTTGCTGCAGCATTTACTTTTGTTTAGTTATTTGTAGCCTCTTTTCGCAGCCAACACTGAAGACGTGGGCAAGATAATACATTATTTCCTAACTCTATGACTGCAACAGCGATCTTTATTATATAATCTGAAAGAAATAACCATCACAATTTAGGTTTAAAATGTGTTAGATTTTAGACCTAGTTTTAGGTTTTAGGCCTAATTTTTAGCGTTTAGTCCTAATATTTATCTCCGATTTACTTTCGTTAGTAGCATATTACAACAGTGGTTCGAGATTAAGCCTATTCCTTCATGCGATGCAACACGGTTTTGGTTTCGAGTCTTTACGCTTAGCGTGGCAACCAGGAATTGAGAGAGGCGGGCGTATCATTGTTTCGTGTTTCGTGCTTTCGTGTTTCGTCCGATGTCAATATCGTTTTATAATACCGCTTGGCCTTGATACGACGATTTCAGGTTTCATATTCGGGATTCCCAACGCTAGTGTAGGCACCACTTTCGTTGCCATGTTGAATTGAATAATCTCCAAAGCATTCATTTTTCAAATGAAACTAACGTATGTCGTTAATGGAATCCTTTTGTTTTCATGGTTGCGTTTGTTGCTGTAGTGGTTAAATGCAAGCATCAAATGTTATTATTTCGTTGATTTACGTCGGAAAAGATTATTAGCTAGAAAGAAGCAACCAACATTTAATTGGCCGTGTTTTTTAAAGTTCACTTGACTACTATTAGTATGGTGTATGCTTCGTCGGAATTCCTTAACTATTCACGACTCCAAATTTACAATGGTGAGTGTTAGAAATAAATTCGAAAATGTTAACATTTCTACAGTAATAATTGTTCGATTTACGGCAAATTGTGGCTCAGCAATACTAATTAGGGTATGAAACGTTGTACCAAATTTCATTCCAGTCCGATCTTTCGTTTGGGCTCCACCTAGAGTAAAAATGTGCAACCAACGGACGGACCAACATTTTGCAATTTGGTGTCCGTTATAGGCTACGCTTCGCTCGCTCGCTCGCTCCGCCAATAAACTAAAACATATATATTTTTTTTCTGGATTTATGTGTTGCTGACTGTTGACGGGTCATATTGTGTTGTGGTGTGTTGTTGTGACGTAATAAATATATCGATAATTTTCCATCGCCCCCCCCCCCCCCTAAAATGCTAGTGAGGAGTTGCTCTTCACTGATCCCCCTGTAGGCACCACTGTTTTTCTTTAGTTTAGTTTAATTTTAGGCTGAAAACTGGGTAGAAATTCCCACATAAAACTCATGGTGCCCTCTATAAACTTAGACGGAACTAATAGGAATGAATCTAAGACGTTTCAGCAGGGGGTCTCGGTGACAAATTCTCCTCCCCAACCTTATACACTCTTGGTAAAAGTTGGCAATGGTCGTTCTGATTTTGAGACGTGGCTGCTGTTGCTGTTTCTGTGAAATGATGATTCATCGCATGCGAACGGTATTAATATGATAAACTAGTTGAAAACCCGTATAACTCGTGTTGATCACGAGCTATTCTCAGGAGGTTTTGAGGAACTAGGCGATGGTCATCATAATTGACAACAGATGTCGCCACACGTTCCGAGTTTAGCGTTTGTTGATGTCACTTGTTTCTCTGAGATGATAATACCTCGCCTGCTTACGATATTAATAATGTAGATAGCAGATTCTTATATTGAAAAGCCTGCAAGTTGAAAAGCCTGTAAGAAGCCTGCAAAACCCTGCTAGAAGTCTGTTGGAAACCTGCAAGAAGTGTGCAAAAAGCCTATGAGAAGCGTACAAAACATGCAAGAAGTCTGTTGAAAGCCTGCTCGAACATGCTAGAAGTCTGTTGGAAACCTGTAAGAAGTGTGCAAGAAGCCTATGAGAAGCCTAGAAAAACCTGCAAGAAGTCTGTTGAAAAGCCTGCATGAATGTCCCTGCAAGTTAAAAAAAAAAACTGCAAGAAAGCTGTAGGAAGCCTGCAAGAATGTCCCTGCAAGTTAAAACGCCTGTTAAGAAGCCTATATAAGAAGCCTGCAAAAAGCCTACAAGTTGAAAAGCCTTTAGAATGTTCTCGCAAGTTAAAAAGCCTATAAGAAGCCTGTTCAGTTGAAAAATCTGCAAGAATGTCCCTGAAAGCTAAAAAGCGTGCAAGAAGCCTGTTGAAAAGCCTGCAAAAATGTCCCTGCAAGAAACCAGCAAAAGCATGCAAGAAACCTGTTGAAAAAGCGTGCAAGAATGCAAAAAATACACTAACAACCAGAAAAGCCGCATATCTAGACACACGCTAGTGTGTCGCCGCCAAGTAACAGTAGATCATCCCATTGTAGACATCCGATTGTTAAAAATTGATTGATAATGATAAAAAGGCGGCTCACTAGCAGACATGTGCCTGTTAACTGTAAACAACTGAAAGCATATTTTGGCATGTTGAGGATAAATCCCAATGCGACAGAAATGTTTCAAATTGTGGAAAATGTAAGGGGAAGGGTCAGAGATTAGGGAAAACTAAAATTTAAAGGATGAGTGTCCACCAATCATAGAGAAAAAGATGCGTCAATAACGTTGTTTTTATGTTACTGTCTAGCTAGCTAGCTAATAAGATTTTTCCCATGTTAAATCCCATAGACTTTTTGCTCATGGGTAGCGCAAAATTCAGAAGGCCTACGTCCCTGAACTTTTGCACACAGATGCATGGTGATCTGAGGATAGTCCTTTTGTTTAATTGGGGGTTGTAGGGGTCAGGACAAATGCGTGGGAGGGTATTGAAATTCGCCACCGGCGAATTTAAATTTCGTTTCTTTTCCAAGTTGCAACTAAAGATTTTAAGCAACAATGGCTTCATCAATCAAGACTGGTCCTTAGATTTATTGTAAAAGCCTGGACGAACTAAAAACTGAACTGTAACGAAGGACAAAATAAAGAAACATTAACGTTGCCGTGGATTGCGTAAGAATAAAGGGATGCACGTTAGATGATGGTTACGCAACAATACGAGCATACACGAGCTAATGGTTTTTTTTTTGTTAATAACCCCCCCAAAAAATGCTTCGCGTTCTGCTGTTTTAGTAACAGCTACCTTCGGGGGTTTCTGCGTGACTAAATGTGAACTAAATCTTGAAAAATTAAGGGGAAGTTGCAGGGATAAACAAAACAACTGAAGGGGATGCGCTGATTGAGTGAGCGAAGCAAACGAAATCGGCGATTGTTAGTCAGTGTGCGAAAATGAGACGGTGTAACCTTACGTACGTTCACAGTCGTATGAAAGTTGTGATATCCACCCAAAACCAAAACTGGTAGAAAAACCCGCCAAGTTTCCAAAAACGGTCGGCCTTTGAAGGTAGTGATATCATTCCACCAGGGAAAGGCCGCCAAGGTTAATCCTATTAGCCAAGTTAATCGCACCTACTAATAGTTCGAAAGTTAAATGAAAACTTGAAGATTGCTACCGCTAGTAGCAATCTTCAATTTTTCATTACAGGGTGGATACAGTATACTGCCAATAATATCTACATACGGTGGCCAGCAATCTCGTCTTCTAACCAAGTGAATGTCGGTTCGAGTCCCACCACTATTCTAACTATAAAAAAAAAGAAAAGTCACTAGAATTTATTCGGGACTGAAAGGGTTATAAAATATTTTTTCTTGACCCAGGTCACTGGTAATGATATATCACGAAATGTTCCTCGGCTCCGCGGGGGGGGGGCGGTAGGAGGTGTTGTTTACAGAGGTTCGGGTCGGAGACCAAGGAATCAGAAAGCAGCACTACGATGACACCGGATGGCTCCATCAGGACAACTTGGTCGAACAGAGAGAGACGAAGGCTTTTAACTTTTCTTTTTAAGTTCAGAGTTTACAGTTTTAAAAAGTTTTAGTTGCGATCTAGACCGTAAAGTTGAAATAATCATTGGAGGCACTCTCGCAAACCAAAGTGCCCGACTGCCTGAAAGCTGTGTCTGAAAGACCCTTAAAAGCGGAGAAGGGGACCCGAGTCCGCTTACTTTGCGCACCCTATAAACAATTCATGATCCTAAGTTAATTCGGAGATACGCCGGCCTCGTCCTATACGTCAGTTGAGCTGCTGAGAAAGCAATCTTAAAGAATTCGGAAAAGCTTGTTTCTAGCAAGCTGAACCCAGCGAAGGTCAATACTCAGCGCCCCTCAAAACCTGACTCTATTCTAATGTTATGTATGATGTGTTCCACAAATTGAATCCCTTGAGTTAATAGATTATATAGGGCGCCGAGGATTGGATCAGGAAATAACTTCGACACGAAAATAAGGCTGCTGGAACCAAAAGAAACGAGTCCCTCCGTCAAAGTTTATTTCAAACAGAGGTGTGCGCCGTAAAATATTCGTTGTTGACAGTATGGCGTGCACAAGAGGGGAGGGGGGGGGGGGGCGGGGGCCATTGCCCCTACCCTTTTCGAAAAATGGCCTTTTTGTATATAAAAAAAGGAATTTTTGTGCGGCGGTGCCTGAGAAAGGGCCTAACGCCCTAAAAAAAAGTCCTGAAAAGGGCAAAATAGGCTTAAAAAAGGAGCAACAGAGAGAGCAAAAGAAATAAAAGGTCCTCAGTTCCACTAAGTGATGCTGTGCCCTTTTACTGAACGTTGCCCCGGTCCTCTCGAAGGTCTCTCCGCGCTAGAGGCAATACAGGCCTAGTTTTTTTTTTCCGCGGCAGTAGGGTAAAGCGGGCCACCGATATTCCTAGGACAGCGGCGGCTTTCAACACTTTCAGGCGGCGGCGACGGCGTCGGCAATATTTCGGAAAAGCACGAAGAACAACTGAAGAGAAAACCTGATTTTTTGTCTTCAGTTGTTGAAAAATATTTGCTATTTGTAACCACTGCAGATCACAATGTAACTTGACAACTATTTGGTCGTTTATTGGCTGATTATTAGTTCAATTTCAGAGTATGCGAGACACTTTGTAGCGCAACTGTTTAAAAACAATGGTAGAATCATAGCCGGTAGCAGTGGCAAAGTGTCGTGGAAGCGACCCGACCAGTGGTGGCACGATTTAACCGGCGGCGACGGCAGCATAAAGTGGCGGCGCACACTTCTTATTTGAAACGGTTCACATGAATTTACTAGTAATTTTGTGAAAAGTACACTACTCTCGCCCGTCCCTATTGCATTCTCTGAAGCTGGGTTTTCAGTTTGTATCCATTAAGCTAGTGACGATTTGATTAGACGGGATCCAAACGCTAAATTTAAATTGGATCTTACTTGTGTATATGTAAGCGTTTATTTTCGCAACCGGAAGTTACGTAGTGCCCTGTTGATTGACGGTTGGAATAAAGTTACAAGGTTTTCAATATGGTGAACGGTTTGGAAATTACAAGACAAAATCGTTTTTGCACGCTCTTTTCTGCCGCCATCTTGGATTTTAACTAGCATGAATACGACATTTCTTGAAGAAAATTTTTATCCTGAAGCTAGCTTAATTGCGACAGGTTTGTTTCAATCTGATAAATGGTTTATAAGTTACAAACCAAAATGGTCATTGTTTTGGTTTGTATTTTCCATCGCTATTTTGGTCGCCATTTTGCCACGTCATTTTGAATTTTCTCAAAATTCTACATTTCTTGAAGAAAATTTTATTATGAATCTGAATTACAACAGGTTTGTTTCAATCTGGTAAACGGTTTACAAGTTACGAACCAAAATATATATATATATATATACATTTTTAGTCCGTATTTCCGGACGCCATTTTGGTCGCCATTTCGGCACGCCATCTTGAATTTTCTCAAAATTTGATTGGACATTTCTAGAACAAATTTTACTTGGACTTAGTCGACTTTGTACCTAGTCAACGGATTGTGCAGTTCAATCTGGGAAACGGTTTGTTCGAATTACACTTTCTGCATATTAACCAGGCATTTCTGACCCAAAATGCCACCCAGAAGAGATTTCGGGCTGTTTTAACTCCATCCAAAAATCCAAAGACGACGCGCTATTGGACTAACTATTCTTGGCGCTTAAATTGATTACGTCATGGCCGATGACGTTTTGTTCCAGGCCTAATCGATCGCCGCGTAATAACCATATAAGGCAAACCGTTCTTTCTCGAAAAAGATTATAGACAGCGTGTAAGCCTTCCCAATTTTTCGCAGCTGAACGCTTACACAGCTGAACGTTTACGCACGAATGCATGGTGATCTTTTGGTTTGCTTGGGGCTTGCAGGCGTCAGGACAAATGCGTGAGATGGTTTTGAAATTCGTAACCAATGAATTTAAATTTCATTTCTTTTCCGTGCTGCAAGCGAACATTTCAAGCAACAATGGCTTTGACAACCAACCCTGGTACTTAGATTTGTTGTAAAAGTCTGGACGAACTAAAAGCAAAACTGTAACGAAGGACCAAAAAATCAGTCATTTACGTTGCCGTAGATTGCGTAATAAATAATAAAAGGATGCACGTTAGATGATGGTTACGCAACAATACGAATATCCACGAGCAAACGGGGTTTATGTTAATAACCAAACAAGAATTTTATAAAGAAATACATAAACTGCTTATGCAAAAAATCGCAACATTATTATTTTCATAGACGAAAGACAAAGCTCTCTATTGGGTGGTTCCGATAGGCGGGTTGTTATTGTCAGTTTCGTGTGGTTTTGTTGTTATTGTCAGTTAGGTTAGGTTAGGTAACCTTGGGGTTTTGCATTTCATACAGAGGTAGTTAACTGGTTGGGGTTTAGCATTTCATACTGGGGCACTTAATTGGTTAGGTTATGTTAATGATGATTTAACAAGTTTCCGCAATTTGGGATCAATTTGTAGTGCCTTCCGTGAAAATTAAAGGTAGGTTTTTTTTTCTCTTTTTTCGAATTTCGGGCCGTGTGCGTAAAGGGAACATGGGAAGAAAAATGGCTCTCGTCCGATTTTTTTTTAATGGACTAAGAATTACCTGCTGAGTAATGTTTTCCTCTTCCATTTTTGGGGCAAACGCATCGTTTGGCCGTGGTGAAGGTCCAAAGTTAGCACCGCGCCGCACCAGAAAACATGAAACTGGGCGAAAGTCTGGCAAGTAAAACGCCAAACCATTACCTCAATTGAAATGCCGAAGCCGGTTCCTAACCTAACCGACAATAACAACAAAACCACACGAAACTGACAATAACAACCCACCTATCTGAACTGTTTACGGGAAAAAAATATCAGCTGAGAACATGGGAAGAAAGCGGCCTCTCGTCCGTCAGCGCAAAGAGTGCGGCTTTCAATAATTTCTGACGGCCAAACGAAGCCTTTGCCCCAAAACTTTTATGCGAAAATGTTGTTCAGTTGATCATTTTACATCATTCTAGCCCAACGAGAGATCAATCGGTAAGGAGCCCTTATTCTTCCCATAAGCAGCGTAAAGTAAACTTGTTCCCTCTATTGTTTATTTTACTATCGAAAGTGATCGTGGAATAAATTTATAATTCTACCTTTATTCCGTTAGCTACGCACCTAGTATGCACTATCCCGTTGTCTCACACGTTTGTCGAATTGATTATACTACAACAAACTGTTACACTAAATAATCGATCGTACAATAATTACCTGATTAACAGGAGCCACATAACTACACGAATTGCCAATACGCATAGAATCCTAGGATGCCTTCTCGGCAAACCGTAAAGTAGCCGCCATTTTTTCCCAGTGGTTTGCCAATAGCCCAACAACAGATAGAAAATAGTTTTCCGTGCTTGTTGTCAAAACCTGACATAAGCTGGGCCATTTCCGGTTCAACTTTTTTTTCATACAGAAACATAATTGGCAAAACTTTTAGTCAAGGACTATAACCCTTCATATGCAAACGATTTAGCCACAAACTGTTCAATAACAACGCCTACATTTTGCTGGCACGTCTTCTAATCGAAATCATGAAAAATCGACTAATATTTCAGTCACTTCCGGTCATACGGTAAAGGTGATGGGCATGACCCGTTCAAACAAACGACTGGAGTGGGACGTAACGTCATTTAACAATAGCTCACGACGCAAGACCCCTTTTTCTCCCCGACTGTATTTCAATAACTGCTTTATACACTACATGCATAAGCAGTTAAAAACAAATGCTTTTCGTTCTGATGTTTTAGTCACAGTGAACTTCATGGATTTTGCATGACAAAATTGAAACGAAGAAAGCAAACGAAAAAATTGTCAATTTGGCTGACGTAACGGCTAATTATTTACAGACATAAAATTCCTAAAGAAAAAAAGGTAGAGATAAAGATAAGACGGTGCAATTTATTGTACACAGTCCTAAGCTACAGGTGTCTAATGTCTATTAACTGTAAGCAACTAAAAGCATATCTTATCATGTCGAGGATAAATTCCAACACGGCCGAAATCTTAGCAAATTATGGAAAATGTAAGGCAAAGATGCAGGGATCAACAAAACAACTGTAGGGGTCAAGGGCTGATTGAGTGATTAATTCCAGCTTCATTGTGTAGATTAACATTAACCTCGGTATGAGCAGTTGAAGGGGTATGCGCTGATTAAGTGAGCGAAGCAAACGAAAATCAGCGTTTGTTAACCATTATGCGCAAAAATGGGATTGCGAAACATAAACCCGTGAAACATGGGCGTACAATAAACCAAACAGTGTCAATTTGGCTGATGTAGCGTTAAAGGGGCAATGGCAAATATAAAAATTATCAGTAGTAATATCACAAGGGTGTAATTTTTTGTCGATAATTTTTCTCAACCACGAGTTACATTCCGAAGCTGAAAAGATATCGAGCACTTGCGCGAGTTGTTTTTTTTTTATCAGCTAGGGAATGTAACGCGTGGGTGAGAAAATTTATCAATACTTAAACTACGCTCGAGTTGTATTTTGAAACGAAAATATACTTTAAAATGTCGTACTTACGTCATTTCCGGGTTTGCCCGACCCCTTCCTCAAAGGGGATGCAATTAGGGCAAACTTATAAATACGAGGGCAAACAACATAGTTCGAACGAAATGGCGCAGTAACTCCCGTTAAAAAAAAAGTGATGTATTGCACTAAACAGTGATAAAGCAGTTAACTTCTTCTTGTTGGGTATATAGTGAAGGAAAAGATAACGTCAGAAAAGGAACGGGTGCCATGCTGGAATTTGTAAAATTTTGAAATTGAATGGTAATATAAACATGCAATATTTTCTCCAATTCTTAGACAGTCTTGGATTCCGTACCTATAAGCACTACCCTTCCTCTCCGTCCCATTTCGTTATTAACGTGCATGGGTGCCCCAAACACGCGTGAGGACCTAAATTACCGAAACTTGGTTCTGTTCATTACATAAAGGCGGCTATGTATCAAAATCTCTCTCAAGAGACAACCAGGTTTATACGTACACGCGCTAGGAATTTGTCGTTAAAGGAAAACATCCATTTTATAAGTGTCCGCGGCCTATCTTGAGTTCGCCCCAAAACGAACACAGATAATCAACTGTATATTTTTGGTAGCAGAGTGCCTTGTTGATATCCTAGATGGTTACAAAAACAATGGCGACCGTCGATTAAAGCCGCTCACTCCAGGAAGACGTGGCCGCTCATAAAATACCTGCAGGACTCAAGATACGCTGCGCACACAATAGTCTTCTGTACAGCCGAAACGTCTAAGAAGATTACAACGACTTTGTCTGTCCGTCTGTCGGCTTTTTAACACCAGAACGGTACCAGAAAGAGACAAACGGTTTCCCCCCCGTCAGATTCTAGAGACCAGAAATTAGTTAAAAACCCGGAACATTGCAACATAGCTGCTTTCTTGTAGCTAATAGGCTTTCTCGATGTAACTCAATGAAAAGATAACACTTGATTGTCACATTGAACTACTAGAGGGCAGTAGCGTGCACAGACCACCGATAGGGCAGGGGCAACCTTTGTAAAAGGCCTCGCTGAGATTTTTTTCTGGGGGCCTTTTTTTTTTTTTGCTCGTCAGTCTTTTTTTTTTTACCTTTTTTTTAAGCTTGTCTCTATTTTTTATCTTTTTCAGCCACTTTTCGCCCTTTCTCTGGATGCAGCACCAGCGTTTATCGGTTCAGAAAACCAAAATATAGTTTTTTTTGTTTTTTTTTTTACAAAAAGAGCAAAAAAGATCATTTTTTTTCCGAAAAGGGCAGGGGCAATGCCCTCTTCAACCCCTGCTCCCCTTATGTGCACGCCACTGCTACAGGATAACACGCAACCGTAAAGTCAAAAGGATTGCGTTAACGACACACATTAGTTTCATTTAAAATACTCTCGACGCTGTGTTGCATGGATGAATACGTCTTCTCTCGAACCAAATTCTCAAGTTTGCTACCACTTACGAAATTAAAACGGCAGGTAAAAACTAAATGTTGCATAAATAAATAGGCCGACTGTCAAATCCAATTCTCTCTCCGTTAGCTGCTACTTACGAAATTAAAACGGCAGGTAAAAATTAGGCCTAAACGCTGACAATTTGTCTCCTTCCTCTGGAAACCTTAAATCAAATTTGATTTAACTCTATAGAAAAACTAAAGCCAACTGAGAGATTTCGTCGTATTTACATTATTAATGCCATGAGCGAGCCAGAGACAGCAATGCTACATGAGATACAGCTCGAGAGTACTGCAATCCGGATAATAAAAGCTACCGACGGGTACGAGATTGATGCACGCAATCCTTGGGCATGATTAACTTGATGGGTTAAAAAGTTTGCTGTCCTAGACAAATTATCTGCTGGTGTAAAAATTATTTTAATGGATGACGTATAAAACTAGTTTGGAAAAAAATAAGCCCTATTTATTTTCGGCAAAATAGGCCTGCGTATCGATGAACTCCGAATTAAGACGCTGTTCCCTTTCAGTACACATCACCGTGTACCAGCTCAGCCTCCACACGACCAACATGTGTGCTGCCAGTACAGAGCTTGTGTTGTGGCGTGTCAGTACACACCTCCGACAGAGTTTGAATACTACCAGCGACACAACTTGTGCGAAGGTTGAGCGGGGACCGTAACAGCGACGTGTAATGTGAGGGCACTGCGTTTTCCGAGTACACGACAGGCGTGTCAACCCCAACAATTTTTTTTACATTCGGACAGGTGGAGTTAGTGTGCCAGCTTTCTTTTCCTTTCCTCCTAAAGCCCAGATTAAAACGAACGAGCCCAAAATATGGTTGTGAGCCATTTTAAAAGGTCAATAAAGAAACCTCATATTTGACACAAGAGTTATTTTGATTTTTTGTTTGTTTTTCCATACATGTACCCAGCACAGCTGTGGCTTTGTCTATGCCATGTAAGTCACCAAATTAAAACAAAACAACGTTGAAAGTAGACCATCAGCAGATTTTCTTGATTTTTGTAATAACCGACATAAGCCTGTGTGCGATTCTAAAAGGTGAATCGAACCTCGAATTTTGTCAATACAGCATTCTAGTATTTTTTTCAATTTTTTTTTCACGTATGTTAAGAATCTGTTTCCGGTGTGCGACGCTCGATTTGAGGCTTGTGTGAAAGGAAAAAAACTTTGGAAAGTAGGGCTATAGCAAGAGTTTTTGTCACTTGATCAATAGCGTCAGTATAGAAACTGAGTGGTTCTCACAAAAACGAACCTCGAAATTAGCAGTGAGAATTACGAGCACAATTTCGACAAATAGTGCACGAATTGGAGTAACAGGAACTGTCGTGTGCTCCTTGATAACTAAATAAAAGAATTTACTGTGAATATTTGAAAAAAAAATCCATGCATTTACCGTGGTTCGAATACATTTCTCCACCAGGTAGAGGGTTTGTTGAGAGAAGCCCTTTTAAGAAGATAGCTGTTCATGTTTCTTGCAAACATTCAGTATGGCGAACGTACATATGATTCTTAAATTCCCACCACTTTATTGAAAGTACAACGGAACAACTTCGAATCACCGAACTCGATGAATAGAAAAAAAAAAAACTTCACACTTACTTTTTGGGCTAGCAAAAATAGGCTAACTCGAACTTTTTTTTTGTAAATATGCTCTGCATCCTTGCATACATAAAAAAAATATCAAATTTAGCGTATTGTTGAAGTTTTTATGGTGCTTTACATATTTTTTATCTGAAGGTACAGAAATAAAAAAAAAAACGGAGTCCGATCTATAATTTGAACTCCAATTCCAGGGAACAAGGATTGATTTCATTCCTTGGTAACATCAGAAAGAGAACGCTATGTGTGGTTGAAATGCCATGTCTGTGAGTGTGTGTTTAACCTGTGTATGGTACAGGCGTTTTAACATTTTGTGGATTTGTTTTGTTTTGTATTTTTCCACTGAATTGGAGTTCAAATTGAAATGAACTATTATTATTAAGAGGATAAAAAGTGTCCTCAAGTGCAGGTATAGATGGCAGGATTTTCAATTGGTCAACATCCCTCTTTAAATTCATTATCAAACACGTTCCAAAAAAAATAATAAAATCTTGATAGATATTAACGAGTTGTCAAACAATTCCGAGCCATTATCGGAAACGGTGTTTCTCTCCAATCTTTTTCTCTCTTTTCCTAATTTTTATTATTCTTAATACCGAATTAATAGCTCATCTGGGCCGAACAACGACGATGAATAGAAGCAATTAGTTTCCGTCCTCTAAGGCCTTTACCGTAGTCGGCTCGAGCGAGATATGCTTCTGTTATTGATTTTTGTCTTGTGGAATTAATTACCAGCTTCCGTCGCTGCCATCTTGGAATAGAACGGGCATGTGCTGCCCCCTGGAGGTACCACTTTCACACTAGAGGTAGAGGCTGTTGTTTTAAAGGAGAGTCCGGCAGTTTTCACAATCTATTGCAATCTATTTATTATTTCTTAGCTGCAGTGGTACGTTTAGGCATAGGAGTCAGCGCACACCTGAGACCCGAGGATTTTTTCGGGGCCCCCCCCCCGGACCAAAAACGAATGCATAAACGAATGCATAAATTTCATTTTGGAGCCCCGAAATAGGCCTATATTTCAGTACTGCATGAATCACTCATGCGGTTATACCAGTGGTTTTCAACCGGTGTGCCGTGGCACCTTGGGGTGACATGAAGAACGTCCAGGGGTGACGCGAGACTTTTGCATAAAAGTGTAACGAGTAAAAAAAAATCTAATTTTCTCATACACTACACAAATAACAAAAAAAAAAGATGCAAACCTGCACAAAGTTAAAGTTCACATCGTTGTAGTCATGCTGGTGAGAAGCTGGGAAACGAGCCAATCAATATAACTTCTATCTCAGAATGCCTTGGTGGGCTTGAATCTGCCATCTTCACTTTTCTGGTACTACCATCCATGCTTCGGTGGTACTGATCGCAGCATCCCGTAAATCTCACACGCCGGTAATACTAATTAATTTGAATATGCGTACGTTTACTAATTTTCCCACTCTCCCCCCCCCCCCCCCGGCCTGGGAAACACAACAGTCAACCATATGGGTGACGCGAACTTATCGAAAACACCGAAAGCCCGCAGACCCAAAAAGGTTGAAAACCACTGGGTTATACTATATGGTATATGCATGTGTGTATGCGTAGGTACTGTACGTATATGTCTGTATTATAATAGGCTGCAGACGGAAGTACAAGTGGAGCAGGAAGTTGTGTCATAGTGTTACGTCATGCGTATGTTATTGTTCTGCTAATGAAACCAACGTCTCCCTGTGCCTCTGAGGCATAGAGAGAGCTTGGATTCATTATTTTTTTTTCCGATTCTTTCCGATTCTTTTCTTTTCCGATTCACAACTTAAATATACGTTTTGCAGCGTAAGTTTCATCAATTGTTGCTTGGCTAATGTCTGGGTGGCATAACGACACAAGACGAGCTGGATCATAAAAGTAACGTTGCTTTATTAATAAGGATGGAATTATTAACACATCTATAGTCTAGAATTAATTACTCTAGATCTAACAAATGCAATTGTATGATTTGCTATCCCAAAACCGGTCGACGTAAAGCGTGTGAAACAACGGCTTGACAATGCGGCAGCAGCTGCAAGGCCATGTGGCCTAAGGCCGCTTACATACAGAAAGCATCACTGGTGACGTAAATCCGACTATAACCAGAGATCAGAAAGCTACGAGATATCGCATCTTACTACTTCCAACCTTAAGCGTCCCCCTAGTGGTAGTTTTGGCTACTACCAGAACTCGTACACGGCCTAATTGAATTCCTTGAAAAGGCTTAAATTTGCAAACAGAAAATTCAAGGCTTGAAAAACATTGAAAATTTGAATTTTTGCTGCCGAAGCCTTGAAATGGCTTTGAAATTTGTGAGTGTGTTTTTTTGGAATGAGGTTAATGCCGGTAATGTTAAATTAGGTATAAAATTAAATGAAATGAACAGCCATTTCTTATAATAATATAGAATAATGTAAGTTTGTTGCAAACACAACCGGAATGGCAAGGATCTGGTGGTCACTAACTGCCATCCGAAGTTAAAATTAAAAATTACAAAAGTTTAAAAGTTTTAAAATGAAGACAATGGCTCGTCGGCAGAGGAAGGGTTTATGGAATTAGGTTAGGGTCACGAATGCCTTACCTCCAAGGTTGGACCTACCAGGGACTCAATGGTCCCCGATGGCATCTCACCAAACGTGGGGGACAAGTGAGGGGAAATGCCAGGTACCATTGTCAGTATTTCTTATGTAACAATAAAATAATGCACCGCAAAGCTTGGCCAAAGCCAATCGTCAATTTTAGTCTACAAATAAATAACAAGTGCGATGAAAACAGCAGGGTTGTCGGCTACTTAATACTGTTCCATTTGTATTAAAAATTATGAAGAGCAAGTAAGTGGATTTAAATTTTCCTTTTTTTTTTTCTTTTGAGAACAGTGCTTCATTCGAACTGGAGACAGAAAACTGGGAAATGCCGTGCAGTTCCATAAAGGGCTGGTCCACGTGCTGTATTCCTTCTCCCTCCTGTCCATTTTACTGGGGGGGGGGGAAGGGAGGGAGGCATAATGTTTATCATTGTACACAACTCACTAAGAACACAATGATGCTAACAAAAAGAGCTGGTTATAAGAGCTGGTATGTTGGAATTACAGCTAATTTTGATAGTCTGCTGTACAACGAACCTTGAAATAGGTTGTAAATTAGCCTTCAAAACCCTTGAAAATGGTTTTGTCTGTAATGTACGAACCCCGGTAATGTACGAATCTCTGGTAATACATAGCCTTTAAAGCTGAACGAAGGCAGAGGGTTAGGAGGGTATTAGTTTCCGCAATTACCCCCAGGGCCGCGCGTAGGCTTGGAAGAGGTGATGCATGATATCCATGCGTTTCTTTCCCATTTAGCAATTTAGCGAAACTGCAAAATTGTATGGTTCGCGATTAACGTCAAAGTGCGGGTGGTTAAATGGGGTTGGGTTTGTGTATGGCGTAATACTGACGTTGACTTTGCACCATACACCTGGTTCGCTAAATTGCTCGATGGAAGAGAAACGCACGGTATCTCGTTAATTTGTAGTCACTGCTACAACTCAAGTCGGTCCGTGACGGAGGTGACTCAAATGAAGGTGCAGATGCGTTTCTGCAGACCCAAAAAACAAGCTGGAGCTTCTTTTACACGTATTAGTGCGACGCTGATGGCTTACATGTCTTTTTCTAATATCTGTTCCTTTAGGGCTTTAAGTTTTTTAAGGCTTATATCCGTATTTTATACGCTTAAGCGTATTTTAATACTAATATCCCTTATTTTTTTTCTTGTTTTAGCAAGAATAACACAGAAAAGAACACTGAAATCACCTTAAAATAACTGTTATAAGAGTCTTTTCCATGGCTGATTCGTTTTATACTGCTAAGAGTGACTTTTGCACCCAATTTCATGTTTTTAGCTTGATCTGTAAGAATGTTGCCCAAACCCCTGGGAGGGATCACGAGGAGGTTCGGGGGGGGGGGGGGGGGGGGGGGGAACTGATGGCACTTTGGGTATTTCATTGGGGTCCATGGCTGGTTCGATTTTTACTGTTAAGAAAGACTTGTGTACCAAATTTATGTTTTCTGCAAAATTTCTGCAAAAATGTGTTACTCCACTTAATGATTTCTGCCCAGTGCTCAACAATAATAATTGCGCTGCCGATGCGAATACTGCAGTAACATCAAAATCGTCTTCAAAAGGCCCTGATCGGTGTTAATACCTACATTTTGAGCTGTACAAATTGAAAATTGGTTCATTGGTTCGATCTCTAGGTGAGAGCAAAAGTTATAACCTATTTGGCTTTCCGTGTCAAGAATACTGTAGTTACATTAAAATAGCATGCGAAAGGCCCTAGGCCTTGTCCATACCTACGTTTTAAGCTATGCAACTTGAAAATCGGTTCTGTGGTTCGATCTCCAGGTGAGGACAAAGAGTCCCAACAGCAACATTAATCATTTCTGCCCAGTGCTCTACAATAATAATTGCTCTGCCGACGAATATACTGCAGTCACATCAAAATCGGGTTCAAAAGGCCCTGGTCGGTGTTAATATCTACATTTTAAGCTATACAAATTGAAAATCGGTTCATTGGTTCGATCTCTAGGTGAGAGCCAAAGTTTTAGACCATTTGGCTTTCCGTGTCAAGAATATTGTAGTTACGTTAAAATAGCCTGCGAAAGGCCCTAGGCCTTGTCCATACCTACGTTTTAAACCATAGAACTTGAAAATAGGTTCAGTGGTTCGGTCTCCAGGTGAGGGCAAAGAGTCCCAACAAGAACAACAACAACAATAAATGGCCATGCTGTGGACGCCGAACGGTTTGATTGTTGTCATTAAAATTTGTAATGTGGTGAAATAGTTACGACACGACCCCAAATACCGAATTTCGTTGGTCTATGTCAAATCTGGGCGAGACTATAGGAGTTCAAAGTTTGACGTTTAACAGGGAAGTTCATGCTGAGTCTTACATAAGGACCGCTACTGCGGTCCTTGATTTTTTTAAACTGCTTACGCATTATAATGCTATTGTTAAATGACGTCACGTCCCACTCCATTCGTTTGTTTGAACGGGTCATGCCTACCACCGTTAGCGTCTGGCCGAAAGTGACTGAAATATTAGTAGATTTTTCATGATTTCGATTAGAAGACGTGCCAGCAAATTGTAGACGTTATTATTGAAATGTTTATGGTTAAATCGTTTGCATATGAAGGGTTGTAGGTCCTTGACAAAAAATTTTGCCAATTATGTTTCTGTATGAAAAAAAAATTGAACCGGAACTGGCCCAGCTTATTTCAGGTTTTGGCAACATGAACGGAAAACGGAATTCTATCTGTTGTTGGGCTATTGACGAACCACCGGAAAAAAAACGGCGGCTACTTTACGGTTCGCCGGGAAGGCTGGCCTAGGATTCGACGCGTATTGGCAATTCGGGTAATGCGTTTCAGAGATGAAAGTTTTCTCTGTAGAGAACCACCCCATAGTCACAATTGTCACAATAAGTCAATCCCCCTCCTCCTCCCTCCCAACTCGCCACCTTCTCCCAGTGAATCAATCATGGACGGCCTTATACGGTTGTGTGTGTAGAATTAGTTCATCATTGTAGCATACATTAGAACGTTAACTCACATATTATATCTTCCAAGCCTATGCGGGGCACTGGTGATAGTTGGCGGCAATGGTAAGGCCGTATAAAATAATGCCTTGTACTCACTAAAATGTTACGTTTCGAGTCGTGTATGCTTCTTTATCAAAATAACGTCAAAATAGCATGTTATCACATGGTTAAACGTCAGCTTAGTAAAAACATATAGTGAGGTAACCAGAAATGCAACAACTACACTCTTGTCCAAGAAAGAATGTGTGCCTTATACAGACATTTCGCTGTTCTCATAGAAATAAATGTATTATTGGTTACTCGTTTCTGTACGATCCGTCACTTGTTTCAAGTTAAGTGTGATTCACTTTGTAACATACGATGGGTAGAAGAGAAGCGAGCAATCCATAATAATAATTCATTTATTTTAATTAAAACAGTGAAATGCCCTTATAAGGAAAACGTTCTTTCTTGAACAAGAGTATAGAGCAGCGTCAAGTGACGTCATATTGGCTACGAGACACCATTTGGAGGTAATAGCTACAAGGTGCACTAGATTAAAATGTAAAGGAAAACAACGGCACTTCTAGTCAAGACAGTGCTTTGAGAGCGGATTTCTTAGGCTTAAAAGAACGTTGTTTTCTCCAACAACAAAAACCGCGCGTTATAGGCTTAAGAAATCAAGTCTAATAGCATTGGCGTCAATAAGACGATCTTCCTTTCTCCCTACAGTGCTCCTTGCAGCTAACCCAGTTACTGGCTCCACCATAGAGTTATACACAATAATACTACGTCGTGTTACTGCCCTATAGAGAACACAATTTTAAAAATAATATATACTGAAAGACACTAAATCAGGGCAACATTTTTATTATTTTAAAAACTTTATGCTTTAGTTGTTGCCTTTGTGGTTTCTTTCAACTGTTTGTAGTTTATGCTTGACGTTTAGCCTTGTGCCCAAAACAATTATTTTATGTTTGATAAAGAGTAGTACATGACCGGAAACGTGGCATTTTAGTGTATGCATGTGCTCCTATTGGGTGTACACTATTTTAGCAGAGGCGTGAAGTAGCTGCCACTGCCGCCAAGGACCCGCGTAGGCTTAGAAGAGGTAGGTACGATGCGATATTTAGTTAGCTTTCTAATCTATAGTGAGAGCAACCATTAATTATTGAATGACACGACACATGTGCTTTTGGATGTCATTTTGTGTGTCTACTCGTTTATTGTGCATTAATTTCTCATTAATTTACCTGAATAACAAAAAGGCCAATGTCTGAATATTTTGGTATTTAAGTCGAAACTTGGGGTTGGAGTTGGCCTTAGGGGCAGCATCGGTTACGATCGCCAGGGCGGTGTCAAATTTTTGTGCCCAGGCTCTGCAGGGCTGAGGACGATCGTTGACGGGTTCCAGGACTGGTAATAAGGATTGTGGTTGATGCTTTCTGCAGAATGACAATTCTCCATGGCAAGCTTTCTATCTACTTTCATTGAACCAGCATTGGGAAACGCGTTATGGAGCTTACGTGGGGAAATTGAGAATGAGTGTGAATTTAAGTAGACAGTCACGTTAAACGTTTAATACTGTTTAAAAAACGTTTAAAATTGTTTGAAGTACTTAAATGCGGAATTAACGTTTAAGAGTATCAAACGTTGAAAAGATTTTTAAATGTTAAAACTTGTTGAGGACACTTTTAAGCCTTTTTAAATTTTAAACTCTTTTCAACGTTTGACACTCTTAAACGTTAATTCCGCATTTAAGTACTTTAAACAATTTTAAACGTTTTTTTTTTAACAGTTTTAAACGTTTAACGTGGCGATCTACTTAAATTCACACTCATTCTCAATTACACCACGTAAGCTCCACAACGCGCTTTCCAGGAGTATATCCCGCTTGCTATCGTGGTGGGTGTAATCGACCTAGTGTGGTATAGGTCGGGGTGACTATACCACAGTACCTTTTCGTTGTGCGCATGCGCAACTTACCAAGCTAAGCTTAAAACAGACGCCAACTACTAGTTGGTGGCTGGGGCTTTTGACTCGCATATATACCAGCTAGAAAAGTCGACATATACGTTACGATTGTCGTATTTTAACATCACTGTATCATCTTTTAGGCTAGTATCTTATAATTTTACTTCAGCGATCTATTGGCATAAATAATTTTAATTTTTACCGTATAAGTCTTTTAGTTTTTCGATCCCATGGTAATTATTAGCAAACGATTAAAAATTAGTACAGGAACACACACAGCGCCATCTCTCGGTGGATTTCAGCAATGCGGCGTGTTTAACGGGAGAAAGTCGCCGACAGCAGCATTGCTTATAACTTCTCGTTGGCGACAAATAATTTTATGAATTGAGAGAATGGTAAGCAAATAAAACGTAGCATTACATTATAAATATTAATGAACACAAAGAATGTTTAGTCCTTTTAGTATTATTTATTTTGAATTGGGATATACTCCAGTAAAACAGCCCTCTAGCTTTTGTGGCTAATACGGCTAAAAATATTTTCGCACTCAGCCTGTAACCAGACTAAAACTAACTCTTGCTAATTAATTTGAAATTACACCCCTCGTGCTACGCGCTCGGGATATAACTGCAAAAAAATTAGCATTCGTTAGTTTTAATGTCAGGTTACAGGCTTCGTGCGAAAACAGTGGCCGTATTATCCACAAAAGCTCTAGGGCTATTACTACTGAGAATATACACGATTCTAGGAGATTATCTCCTTTAAAACTGTTGTGTAACCAATATGGCAAAAACATGTGATCCCTGTCAGGTAAACAGGGACACTGGTATTCCTGGTGAAAAAAAAAAAAAAAAAACACATTTGGAAGACCAGCGAGAATTTGGCCTTGCATTCACGTTGATTTTTGTGGCCCATTCCATGGCAAAATGTTCGTAGTTTCACTGGACGCGCATTCAAGTTTTCGTTTATGTATAGCATGAAAACAATTACAAGCAGTGCCGTTATTCACATGCTAAGGGAT
>JAHWFP010012603.1:28498-42190 GCA_023313725.1 Lithobius niger
CTTAATCGCACCGAATAATACTTTGGACGTTAAATGAAAACTTGAACCGAAAGTAGCAATGTTCTAGTTTTCATTTAACCTTCGAATTATTAAGCGGTGCGATTAGCTTGGCGAATGTTTTGGTGTGTTGATATCACTCCTTTGAAGGGCCGAACCATTCGAAACTTGGCGGTCCCTTTTACCAGTTTTGGTTTTTGATATGATTTAACCTTAACTCAGATAAGTTTAAAAAAATTACCTGGGGGAAAGTGGTTGTTAAAATAATAAGTAGTTGTCGTATTTACTATTAAATTATTTAAAAGAATCTAACTGGAGATTTAACTACTGTTGGGAAGTTTGCACTTTTAGTTTGTACTGTAAATACAATGCGTAGAGTTGTTTGCACTTGTACATAAATTGCACTTGTACACTTGTACACTCCAATGTGAATATACAAATATTGTATAGTTAAATAATACTGTATATAGTTAATAACTTCCCATTACTCCAAAGCCAACAGGGCGAGTGTAGGTCTGTATTGTACACTGGTGCACCTTGCACATAGTCGTTACTACGAGCAACCTGTTATGTACCAGTCCTTGGCGGCGATTGCACATATCAATGAGCCTACATAAAGGCTGGCAGTGCCATCTACTGCTGCTGCCCATTAGATACTATAACTGTTATCACTCTGCTTTGTCAGGAGGACCGGTCACTTCAATCCTACATCGTTTATTATTCAGTGTGTTCTGTCCTTCTAATCCTCTTGAAATAGGGCAGTGACACGACGTAGTATTATTGTGTATAACTCTATGGTGGAGCCAGTAACTGGGTTAGCTGCAAGGAGCACTGGAGGGAGAAAGGAAGATCGTCTTATTGAAGCCAAAGCTACTAGACTGGATTTCTTAAGCCTATAACGCGCGATTTTTGTTGTTGGAGAAAACAACGTTCTTTTAAGCCTAAGAAAGCCGCTCTCAAAGCACTGTCTTGACTAGAAGAACCGTTTTTTCCGTTACATCTTAATCTAGTGCACCTTGTAGCTATTACCTCCAAATGGTGTCTCGCAGCCAATATGGCGTCACTTGACGCTGCTCTATAGTGGCATCAAAAATTGGAGAAAGATGTCGTGAGAAAGGAAATTTCTCCGAATTTCTGTTAGGCATATTCTTAAATTCTAATTTAGGCCCTGAACTTCCCAAACTAACGAAGAATGACCATGTGCAACAATCGACAACAATGACCCAACAATACATGACGGCATCGATTGTTGCTCATATTTTTTTGGTGGAAGCCTAGAACTTTTTGGGAAAGTCCATCAGCATTGGTTAGGCGGCAACATACCATTAAGGAGCAAGTCAATTAGTACCTGGTAGTTCTCAGAAACAATCAGTAAACACGTACAGCTTTGTTCAAAAACTGCTGTTGATCGAACAGACACATGCAGAAGATACGTCACTAAACCTTATTTAAAGGGACACCCGGCCTGCTTTATAACAGTTCGCGCTGGTCGCCTTCCACGTATATACGAACACCAAAGGTCGTCTGAGATAGTAGCTGCGTTGAAGAACGTAGCTACTGTCTCATTTGGCATTGTGCCTAATAGACGAACCAGCACGAACGCATTAATCGTGTCGTCACAAACCGGATTGATTCTCGTATTTTAACATCACAATTTATAAATTTCGAAGCTAGTGTCTTATGATTTTTCTTCGGCGATCTATTGGAATAATTAATTTTAATTTTTACCGCATTACGCTTTTAGATTTTTGATCTCATGGTAATTATTAGCAAATTAGTACATGCGCACACACACAAAGGTGAAACGTCATGGTTATTGAAAGCGCGCAATGCATCATATGGTTACGGGTCGTTCTTAAATAAAGTTCTATTATATTCATCAGAAAATCTCCTAGACGTCACATTTTAAAAAGGATGTTTAGCAAAGGAAAGACTAACGGTTAAGGAAATAAACCTTTGGGGTCGTACTTGATGTGGAGGATCGAGAAAAATGGCGCTGGGAGGTATATCCCTTTAAAGAGGTGGAGCACTAAGAAATTTCCTTGAGCGAAGCGAGACGACACCAAAAGGCCAAGCCAAGCGAGCGATGCGGCTCGTACACAATAAAAATGTACGCTTACAATTTAAATGGGGTAACATATACTTTGATAACACCGGTATCTAGTGGCGAGAAATGGTAATACAATTTTTAAACTTCAACTTCTATCTTTTTATTGTATGCAACCGATTTCCTGCGTCTTGGTTTGGGTGGCGGTGTGGCGGTGATCTTTGAAAGGGACTTGGATGTAGCTTTTCTCAATTCGTCTGTAGATTCGGCGTCTTTTACTGTTCTTTTACCTAAACTATGTCTGCGTTTTATGGTAGCCTATTTACCTGGCAGGTACAATGTCCTCCTTGGGTACCTTTATTGGTAACAGTGTCAACCCTTTGTACTCAAATGTCATTTTGGGGATTTTTATCTTTCTTCAGTCAACTGGACGAACCATGTGGCACACACCGAGCTGTTCTGGACCAGTTTGTCTCACTTGGGATGCGTCAATTGATTATGAAGCCAACCCCCGGGGGGGGGGGGGGGATCGCATACTGGACCTTATCTTTTGCAGCGAGGCCAGACTGATCTTTGACATTGATATTGGTGAACGTTTGGGCTCTAGTGGCCACTCTGCGGTCTTCTTTGGTGTGTCAACTGTTGCCGGATGGCTTTGTATTTCGGCAGAGGCCTTTTGTAGGTTGGTTATGGATCGCTGCTTCATTTCCGGAAATGTGCAAACTAAGGTATGGGCCTTTAAAGTCTTTGTTAGCCCCAATCTTTGAGTAAGCCAGCCCGGTGTGGTCCCCATCGTTACTGGATGATATTGATAGAATTGAATCTGTGCAACGAAAGTTCACAAAACGGCTCTCCGGTTTGCGGGACTTGTCTTACTTGAGAGGTTGGTTCGAACTGGGCTTCAATCCCTTTAACTTTGTAGACTCATTGCTGACTTGATCCTTACGTTTAAGATATTGCATGGTTTCCTAGCTGTAGATCTCAGTCCTTGTGCGATCACTCGTGGACATTCTTTTAAACTTGCTCCACAGGCGTCCAAGTTCGAGTGCCGCAAAAATTTCTTTTGCGGTAGGGTTATTTGCGCTTGCAATGACTTGCTGAGTGAGGTTGTTGAGGCCAGTTGACCGATTTAAATTTTTATTAAACAAAATTTGGCCTTAGGACTTGTTCAAAGCGGCCAGAATTGGTCGTCCACTTGCCATTTGCGTACCTCCCCTTTTATGGACTGATGTTAATGGGTTTTCCCCCTACCGGCTCCAAACCGTTAATGTGGTTGAACTTTTATTTATTTTAATTATTTATTATTTCAATTGTTCTTTTTTTTTTTATTTACGAGAATAAAAAAAAATGTCTGTTATCATAATAAACAAGTGTAACTCTCCTCACTTCGCCTTTAAGTTTTACGTAAGATTATTTAATGACGCTTCAACCAAAGAGCATGTTTATTTTTTATTTTTAATCATAACCGTAGCAACGAGAGCCCCCACGTTTATAAATAACCGTAGCTTTCGACTTGCTGTAAAAAACGACATCCGCTATTAATATATTGATGAATTGCAGTAACGACGCGCTACTTGATTGCAATCTTTTTCCTCAGCTTTACTGAGACAATTTTCTTTTTCGTTTTAAGTTGTCGAACGGCTGGCTCGGTGGCGTTAAGGACTAAAAGCACTCTCACTCCTCCTTCTTTTCTTGCCACCCAATTTTCTCCCAATTTCCTGTTCCGTTTTGTTTGCCCATTTTCCCTATTTCCTTTTATAGTTAGCCTCTCTAAAGGGTGCACTCGGGTTTTCCTTAATCTGGGGTTATGGCGTGTTTTCGAGAGGGCACGGAGTCGAGCGCTTTTACTTTTATTCAGGTTCGTGAAATTGTTTGGTCGAAATAGGAATAAGAAAAATAGGTATTAAAAATAAAAAGGAAGTAAAGCACGCATTCGAAAAAAAAAGTGAGCGTTTAGAGAAAGGCTGCCGATGGGGTTTTCGAGGGGATAAAAGATTTATTTTTTATTCGTTGAAATCGAAGCCCAAAAAAAAAAGCTGATTCGTTTCTTAAAGAAAATTCACGACGCACCTATATACTATCGTTCTTTTTATTTTGTTTTTGACGTTGTTCCTGGCCGCTACATTTTCATTTTGAAATTTTGTATTTACATTTTTGGAGCACTTCCCTGGAACAATTTTTTTTTTTGCCTTTTTTATTTATTGACGTATTGTGAGCGAAGCCACGTATAGGATCTCTATCGCACCAACTGACCGACTTTTAGCGCATGCCACCATAGATTATCAAATTACCTACATATCGCATCTTACCTCGTAATAAATAATTATATAATAATAAATATAATAAAAAAATTACCACTAATTAGTGGATGGTTGCCGGAAGGGGCGTGAGCTGCTAATACCGTATCATTTGAGGAAAATGAAGAGTCAGTCATTCTAAGGTACACTGTTGGAGGAGGATTGTGAACCGATCCTGAGGAAAGGGCAAAGGTCCTCTATCAGGGCAAAGTCATGGCAGTTATAGTTTTAAACATGCAGCAATGATGCTTGAGCCTTGTCTAGTACCGAACTCTCATACATGCCTTAGGTGTCCCACTTCCCCTCTCGTTGAACAGTGATAATTTTTTAAACCTGCAGTCAGATTGGAAGTGATTATTTTTACTGCAACAGTAGCACTTTACATCTAAATAAATAAATCGTTTGTTACAAAATGTGCAATAGGACTAACCACATTCATCTTAAATTAAAAAGAAAAAAAAAACAGGAAGGAAGGAAGGAAAGGGGCATGATTGCCTTACCACCAAGGTTAGACCTACCAGGGACCATAAGGTCCCCGATGGTATCGCTAGTCATGTAGGCAAGGACAAACAGGAAAGGCAGGTACACTACATGCAAAAAAACAGTAAAAAATTTGGTCACCAGACCAGCGTCAATATAGTAAAAAGGAAAAGATAAAAATACACAAATGAACTAAAATTAAAACCTGGACAAAAACTACGAAAGATCACACTTACGAAGGTTACGTTTAAAAGATGTTAAGTTGGAAGCGCAAGCAGCCTCGTTAGAGAGACTGTTCCAAGGTTTCCATCTGATTTAAGTTTAGGTTGTCTTTTAACTTTGTGAGCATATGAGCTTTGGAACTCAGAGACATTCTTTAATGCTTTTTCATTTGTGAAAAGAACAGTACATGCCTTGTCAAATGTGACATTGGTATAGTTTGTTCCACATTATGTTGTCAGAAAACTGACCGGATGACGACTCGTTTCCTTGCACTTACGAGTCCAAAAACAAGTGGATATCTCACTTGTAGACTCTACTCAACATAGTTACTGTTAGAGTTTACGAATGGGATGTTTACGGATTTTTTGCACTCGAAGTGGAAGAAAACGTGGCGTCATACAGTCAGTTTTCTGAAAACGGAATGTGGAACAAAGTATAGGTAGGGTCCATGGCGGCCATAAGCTGTTTTTGCGTTTTAACAGCATAAATGCCTGCAACAAATCTGTCACGCCAGGCATCCCTGAGGAAATAACCATATACTCATAGTGAAGGACGAATCTCTTTAACTCAGGGATGTAATCATCGATGGTTCCACCCTGTGCCTGCTCGCACTTGAAATAAGCCATTCTTTCCGAGATAAAACTGGGATTGGGGCAGAGATTTCCCTGGAACACAGTATTTATTTCAACTATGGACTGTATAAGCAAATGGGTTCCTTAGCAAACCGTACGTCTTTTGACCTACAGTCGTTAACAGTACTCCAACGTGCTTGCCAGATGGTACCTCCAAAGTTGCAAACTATAAATTAGATGCTAAACGCACACACGAACTTCTCAAAGAGTTTGACTTACAGAGGGGATACATTGACTTTGTGCCCTGACCTAAAGGCTAACGAATTCAAGTGTATCGTCCAGAGTACAACTTTCTATAGAGCCAGTCTCAATGAACCTTTAAATGAACCGTGATCTTCTACGTCACTCATAAAATATGAAGCGACGGAACGAAATACCAAAAAATAATTAGGTATTAACAAACTACGCATAACAATGTTTCCCATTTAAGCTAGTTAAAGTTACAAGTTACGTGTTAAAGTTTCTGCTGCTTTATTGCACGTACAATGAGTTTACAAACACGAAACACCAAATGTTTACGCTCTTAAACCAGCTAGGTTATGACGTTACTACTATCACATAAAACCAATAAATTTGTAGTGTAGTTACCAATTTAAACTTACTTTTACAAGGCGTGAACTCGGGTTTATGCCTTTAATAATTCAAGTATTTAGTAATAAACCGTTTTGCTTGCTAGGTAACACCACAAAAAAATGTCTCAACTAAACGATGTGTAAAAACGTTAAGCTTCTCAAGCGTGTTTAAATACTAAATAGACACGCTTGCAAATCTTTTAAAATTAACTTGAAACACTGGCTTACGCTCCTAATACAGCCTTAAACGAACTCAAACGTAAACTCAAACAATTTAAACAGGGCTGCCCCTACTCTAACCTCAAGCTCGTAAAATTCTGCATTACCGGCAACGCCATGCCAGTGGTTCCTTAAACACTGCACACTGCAATTGTACGAATATCTTCAGCCCAAGTAAGCTTTACCTTCACCATGGGGGCCATTACATCTGGGCATTTGTGCGAAATGTCTGTTTGATCCAAGAATAACACCGGTCCTCTCTCCTGCGAAAACTGTGTCCAGTCGAGACGTTGAAACTGGAAGACTTCCACGTTCGCTGGTCCTGAACAGGCCTGCCACACCCAAGAGCTACAGACAACTTGTGGCTTCACTGTACTCTTCTCCATCTCAAAACAGGTATACAATTAAACAGGTTTCCCCAAGATATTGTCCGAACCATGGGTTTACCTTGCTAACGTTTCTAGAATTGTTAGCCTCTAATTAATTTCATAAATTAATGTTAATTTCAACCAAAGTCGCTATTGTGAAATATGCCGATTGGTTGTGGCATATGACGATTTCGTGTGGCCATGTCTAGCGTACAAGAGAAAGTGGCCACGGGCAGCATTTGAGAAAGGCCCTATCCTGAGTATTTATACTTATTGGTGCCCTGGTGGGCAATGCAAACATATGTGACGTAGTTAACATTAATTAATGTGTTTGTTAACAAATATCTTTGGTACTCACTTAAGGTGGATACCCAAAACCAGTTTTCTACCAAAGGCATTTCGTTTCTATAAATGGTTCCATATTCAGATAACTCTTTTTTTTTTTTAACATCCACTATTTTATGGTCTTTACTCAAGTAATTGTTTAACGTAATTATACAGTTCCGTAGTTTTATTATCCACCCAAAGCCAAAACTGCTGTAAGAGAATCCGCCAAGTTTCCAAAAAGGGTCGGCCTTTGAAAGTAGTGATATCATTCAACCAGGGAAAGGCCGCCAAGGTTAATCCTTTTAGCCAAGTTAATCGCACCTACTAATAGTTCGAGAATTAAATGAAAAATAGAAGATTGCTACTAGTGGTAGCAATCTTCAAGTTTTCATTTAACGTCCCAAGTATTATTCGGTACGATTTACTTGACTAAATGTATTAACCTTGACGGCCTTTCCTTGGTTGAATGATATCACTACTTTCAAAGGCCGACCCTTTTTGGAAACTTGGCGGCTTCTCTTATACCAGTTTTAGTTTTGGGTGGATACCACTACTTTCATATGCCTGTGAATACAAAGAATCCCACGGTCTAATCGTCACCTCTACCTTTTATGTTTGGAGGTATTTTGTGTCTATAAATTTTCGCATTCATAATTTTCACATTTGCCATTGCCCAATTAGCCGTTCCTTTGTTTAAAGTAATTGTACAGTCCCGTAGTTTTATTATATTAAGTCTCTTGATCTTTGTGTAGGTCTGTAGTCTGTGGTATCAGAATTCACTTTAAAAAAAATTAAACCTTATGTTTATTGTGTGTTCTTTGAAGTCAGTGTATTTTATGCATCTTAAATTTTCCAGGATTGACCTATATTTAAACGTGTATTGCTTGTTTTACCATCTTCATACTAACACAAGTTGTTAAAGATCTGTTATAATAAGAGTTTTGGCATCGTCTGTTGTGAAAAAATAATTGTTCACTCTCCGTTGTCCTATGCCCAGAATTAATTGCTATTAACATCAGCTTTAGACTAGTAGCAAAAATTTCGTTTTTTCAGAAAGTTGATATTGTGAAAATCCTGCTGTTAGTTTTCTTCGCTAGTATTTACTTGCTATCTGCAGAAACTAGAGTTATTTATTTATTTATTTATTTATAACAACAACAACGTACCACCAGTTTCCTCAAGGGAAGGTGACGGAGCAATACAACAACAACAAAAAACCAGTCCTGTGAGAAAAAATTAGTAAAAAAAAACCAATAATAACAACTAATAACAACCAATACCCACACAAGCCAAAACGTGTGACTAGTCTATATAATCGTTCAGCAAATGAAAAACATATCTTGGTAACAAAAACTTAGTTTGTCCGTAAAAATGTATAGACAATTTACGGCAATCAACAAGAGCCTATATCAGTCAGTGTAGCCTATGCTATTACGTCTGTAAACTCAACGCAAGTCATCAATGTTGGAATAAATTTAGTGTTGGAATAAATTTAGTATTATATCATAAGCAATCACAGTAATTTCAGCTTCCTGCGTAATTTACTATTTGTTTATGTATACTGAAAAGAGAAGAGGTCCCAAAACCGAACCCCGTGGGATAACGCGCTTATTAAGATCAGGATTTTTCCAGCAACCATTTAATTTGATGAACGTCTTTCGATCATGTAGGAAGCTGGATATAATTTTGCCACATTACCTCTCAGCCAATATGTTTCACTTTTTTTACGCGCTTAGACTGACCATCAGTGTCGGAATCTATCTGCAAATCCAAAACTACTTTTGCGTATTTACCATTATCCAAAGATTAATTAATTCATTGATGGACCTTATGGCATTTGTAGTGCTCTTGTTTTGTTTAAAACCAAATTATTTAGTAGTGAGAATATTATACTTATTCAGAAAATACAAATTTTCGTATAGAACACATTTTCAGTGGGTTTGTTGATGTTAGGCAGAAGTCTGTAATTGCCTTTTTTTTTTTGCTGTTGTTTTTGTTATTGTGTTTATGGATAGGCCTCAGTATTCGTAGTTTCAGTTCACCAGGCCATAGTTCCTTTTCAGTGACACAAGAGGGCTGAGTTGATTCCCAATTAAGAGAGAAAACGGCCCAACCTGTTTTGAATTAAGTCCAACTCTGATAGAAAACAACCTGTTACAGGCACTGATTTCATTTCCGTACCTTATTTTCAGGTGCGCAGGGGCCTCCGCGCTTGCGAGATAGCTCTGTAAATAAGTTGGACTGGGTTTAGGATCACACTCAAATTTTTTTAAAGCAAATATCTGACAATTTGTATTCGACGATCTATTAGCATAAATCCTGTTCGATTTTACAGCGTTTGGTATCAGAAAATCTGATCGCAAGTAAATTATAGGTAAATGGTCATAATTTAGAAGGGGGGGTTGACAGGCAGCGTCCTCTGATTACGTATTGCTAATGTTTTACGCGTTAGGTCTAAAGCTAATTATTAGCAGTTATTTCAAAGTGTAGATCAAAAACGCATGCTAGTGTGTCGCCGCCAAGCAATAATACAGTAGATCACCCGATTGTTAAAAGGTTGATTGTTGCATGTGTCTATTAACCTCGGGAAGAGAAGGGGATGTGCTGATTGAGTAAGTGAAGTGAACGAAAATCAGCGTTTGTTAGCCAGTGTGCGCAAAAATTGGATTGAAAAAACTTAAGCATGTGAAGCATGCACATCCATAAACCAAACTCTGTCAATTTGGCTGATGTAATGGCTAACAGGGCAATGATAAATATGAAAATTATCAATGAGAAAATGTTTGGACATAAAATTCCTCTGGAAAAAAGGTAGACATGAAAATAAGACGATGTGACCTTTTGTATGCTCACAGTGCTGTGAAAGTTCCGAAATCCACCCAAAACTAAAACTGGTGTAAGGGAAGCCGCCAAGTTTCTAAAAAGGCTCAGCCTTTGAAGGTAGTGATATAATTCCATGTGGAAAAGGTCGCCAAGGTCAATCTTATTAGCCAAGTTAATCGCACCGAATAACACTTTGGACGTGAAATGAAAACTTGAAGATTGCTACCGCTAGTAGCAATGTTCTAGTTTTCATTTAATTTACGAGCTATTTAGTCGGCACGATTAACTTAGATAATAAGATTAACCTTGGCGGCCTTTTCTTGGTTGAATGATATCACTACCTTCAGAGGCCGACCCTTTTTGGAAACATGGAAGCTTCTCTCATACTAGTTTTGGTTTTGGGTGGATTCATTTTATCACGAGCGGAGCCAGCAGAAGGCGCAGTGCTTTGACAGAACATCAGTATTACCAGAAGCGCATAAATGTCGTGCAAGTCCGTAGGACGTGGGAGTATCCACGCTGTAACTCTCGTTTTGTATTCACCTTTTGCACAAGGCCGCCTGGGTGAAAAGCAGCAGGTGTCAGCTTCTAGCTCCAAGCTAGTACGCATTTACGCATTTAAGGACGCATTTACGGTCAACGACTCGCTTTTGTGTTTTCGCAGGTAATCATTATAATTACAACATGGCGTCGGTTTTAGCTCTGCCGGCTCGCAACGAAAACAGTCTGTAATGGAGTTCAGAAGCGACTGAGGAAATGGTTTCGTTAGGCGGACTTCTTTAGTCTTATTGTCACGGATTGTAAGACTGCAAGCATTTAGTCAAACGATATCGGATTTAGCTAATCCAGGAAGCGATGTTACCATGGCAAAAACACCTTTGCCATCGCAATCAAATTCTAGCTGCGAGACTGCAAAAGCGAGTCGTTGCGTAAAGGCGTCCTATAACGTCAGCAGAATGTTATTTTATCGAAGAGGGTTTTAACTTCCAGACACGCGCAAGAATGGGCGTGGAGTCAGGAGGAAAACCATATAAATTCTTTTAGTAAAAAAGTTGTTTCCTGATAATAAAAAAAACAAGGCCCACATTTGACACAAACATTTTTCTGTCACAGAATGGCAGATGGGTAAGAAAGGATTGTGGGGGTCAACCGCTTACAACTCACCTAAAAAAAACCGCTTACAACTAACAACCGCTTACAACCTAAACCGCTTACAACTCACCTAAATGCCCGAGTGCACGAAAACAAATCAATATCACACGATATCTCGTTATACAAAATGTAAACCGAACAGTTAACCAAATTCCGGTCGTTTAAGATGTTCCCGTAGACACACCTCCTTCGATTTGTGTTTAAAAAACAGCATCCGACACAGCCGAGACGACTTCCTCACCAAGCGCATTCCAAACAGGCACCACTCTCAGTGCGAAGAAATGCAATTAAGTCTAGACCGCGGAACTACCGAGTTTTAGATGGTGCCCACGCGTTTTAGTATAGTTATGCAGTTCAAACAGTGGTAGGTCGAGAGGCAATAAGTGATGTAGAATTTTGTATGTTAAAATTAAATCCACCTTCAGACGGCACAACTCTTAACGATTCCAGGCCAAGCGATTTCAACCGCTGCCTGTAAGTTAAGCTGCGCATGCCAGGTATAGCCTTCGTGAAACGGCGCTGGACCGCCTCAATTTGGTCTATGTCCTTCAAAAGGCATGGTGACCAAACCTGACTTGCGTACTCCAAAATTGGACGCACGTAAACGTTAAAAGCCCACTTCAAAAGTGTCCACATAAATAAGTGTCCACATAAATTCTACTCCCATTCACCATCGCTGGAGGAACACAATGCTTTCCTCGGCTGAAGTTCGTTTAAACGCTCGTTATAGCGAACTGACACATGCTTAGGCTATTCACAATGCAGGCAATGTTTTTTTTTTTTACATGTATATTTATTACGTAAACACCCACAAAAGCCCAATTTCTGTCGTACGTTTTCCGCAAAAGTAAAAACGGACACTCTTTCGAGTGTTGGTGTCATCGGATTATAAGGCTTAGGACTCGGAGAACTGGAGCACAAACGTCGACTCCCCTTTAAGCCGCTCCGGGTGTTACTAACCGTAGACAGGGTGTGTACTGGTAGGAGACAAACTCATTCGGAAATATGTACTGACAGTGCAGCGCCAGGAAACAATTCGTGGGGAGGCTGAGGTAGTACGCAACATCATCAGAAATAGTAGCATATATTAGAAAGTTAACTAAATGTAGCATATGCAGCATCTTACCTCCTAAGCCTACGCACTGCCCTCATAGAAAGCTACACGGAGGCAAAGCAATCGGGTAGCTATAAGTAGCCACAGCTACCGCCAAGGCCCCACGTAGGCTTGGAAGAGGTATAAGATGCTGTGGTGGTATCTTAAAGCAATGCTTTGCCATGCACGCCGGAATGGTGCTGGAAATTAAGGGTCGGAATTATGGAGGAAAAAATGCAATTCCTTATCGCACATTAAGTTTCATTGGATGTGACTGCTCATTCTGTTGTCTGACGTGACGGCACATCGGATCATAAAACTCTGCGCATGCTCAACGTCGAGATGGCATGCAGACGGACGCCATGCTGCATTTTCGTGCGCGTATCCGAGATGCTTAACAAGCCAACCGTAATACTTCGGGAAGTTCTTAAAGAAAATGTGAACGGGCGCTGGTATTTGGCACACTACAAATTATAAACAGCTGCCTCTTGCGCACGACAAAGTAATTAATTCTTGGACTAATCACAATAACTAGCTTTGTCGGTCGCTTCATTGGCGTGGAACCATGTTTCTTATAGTTTAGTTGTGGTGTAACAAACCTCAGCGGAACTGATGTAGGCCTACAATCACTATAGCAGGATGCAAGATGATATCACACAGCAATACACTCACTTCGTTACTGAAGGACTGAGGAGTATATTCCTATGGAAAGCAACACTCAGCAAGCGTCATATCACGAGGGCACGAGTTTAGAGGGCAAATAGGAAGAATTGCGTGTTGTTACTACGGTGGCACATTGGGACAAACACCAGTTTTTTTTACTACATGCAAAAAATTTTCATGAAACCGCAACTTCGGCGTTTCAACTCCGGATAAGACACTACAACCCAAAGGACGATATACGGTATTACCGCACGGCAGCAGCAACATTTGCGTACATCGGTGCACAGCAGTAGCAACATTAGCATGCTTCTCGCACAGCAGCAGCAACATTAGCATGCCTCATCGCACAGCAGCAACAATATGTGCATGCATTATCGCATAGCAGCAGCAAAATGTCTGTGCATCATCGAACAGCAGCAACATTTGCGTGCATCATTGTGCAATAGCATGCATCGTTGCACAGCAGCAACAACATTTGCGCGCATAATCGCACAGCAGCAACATTAGTGTCCATCATCACACAGCAGCATCAACATTTGCGTGCATCATTGCACAGCAGCAACAACAATTGCGTGCATCATCGCGCAGCAACAACAATTGCGTGCATCATCGCACAGCAGCAACACTGATGTGCATCATCACACAGCAGCAGCAGCAACATTTGCGTGCATCATTGGACAATAGCAGCAACGGTAGCATGCATCATTGCACAGCAGCAGCGACATTGGCGTGCTTCATCGCACGACAGCAGTAACATTTGCATGTTTCATTACACAGCAGCAGCAACATTTGTGTGCATC